>JAAGNO010028627.1:25923-41752 GCA_033439905.1 Ceryle rudis | reverse complement strand
GTATAGTGTTGTGTTTGGGATTTAGGGTAAGAATAATATTGATAACACACTGATGTTTTAGTTGTGTTTACACTTTTCAGCTTCTCACACCATCCCACCAGTGAGTAGGCTCAGGGGGGTGCACAAGAAGCTGGGAGGAGACACAGCCAGGACAGCTAACCCAAACTGGCAAAAGGATATTCCATAATATGCAATGTCATGTTCAGTGTATAAACTAGAGGGAAAGCTGGGTGAGGGCCACTGCCTGGGAACTTGCTCAGCATCAGTCAGTGAGTGGTGAGCAACTGCACTGTGCACTACTTGTTTTGGATAGTCTAATTCTGTTATTATTATTATTATTATTATTAATTTATTTTCTGTCCTATTAGTTTTACCTCAACCTACAAATTTTGCTTTTGTTTCTTCCTGCTTCTTTTCCCCATGCCACTGGGGAGAAGCCAAGTGAGCAAGAGGCTGTGTGGTGTTTAGCTGCCTGTTGATTTAAAACACAAAAGACCCTTTTTAGTCTTTGGATCTCCCAAAGTGAGGATGGGGTTAAAATAAAGGACTTCCTAAATCCATCTCTGTTCCAAAAAGGTCAGGGATAAAACTAGAAGCAATTATGCACTGTTATTAAAATAGCACATAAAGGTGCATGCCAAGAACCTCACTAAACAGACAGAGGTGATTCCTGCACTGAAGAATTTTCACTATGAACAGACAAGACAAAGGCAGTACTGTTATTCTCATTTTACAAACACTGAACCAAGACACAGAGGTTAAGTCACCATGGCATAGAGATTAGGTCACTCGCCAAGGTCATATGAGGGATCTGTGCTACAGCCAGGACCTGAGTCTATTTGTATGACTCGGTCATAGTTCTGTGCTTCATAAGAGCAGTCCCTTTGCTCATCCCAAGTTTCCAGACTGTGTTGGTCCAGTTTTGATTTTCAGAAACAGAAAACAAATATACTTTATCTCAGAATCCCACCGCATCCAATCCCTCCAGCAAAAAATGTTTGAATGCAGGAAGAATGTGTTTCTATAAACCAAGCCACATTCTTTATAGGCCCACATCTTGAAGATCCTTTTATTTGCTCAGACCTATGTTGCCACCCTGACCACTGTTATATGCAATAAAAGTGCCAGCAACAGGCCATCTAATTGCTTGCGTGCTGTGTGAAAACACCCATTTTTTACTACTTGCAAAATAGTGAGAAGGAATCTTACCTACCTTAGCCTGTTTAAATTTCTGAAGTGATTTATTCCACCAGTTTTCTAAAGATTATTTTAATGAATGTCATACTTTAAACCAAAACCAAAATGAGATATTTATACAACATCTCTGTTCCAAAGTAATGAAGAGATTTCAAAGGCAGAAATACCAGTATTTAATTTTCACTTCCTTTAAAGTACTTGAGGCACTTGATGACACTTTGTGCCCCTTTAAATTTTCTGGGACTTAAATCTAGAATGCTATATGTAGGGTATCAGGAATTAGGGGACTGAGAAGTCCTTCAGTTCCAAAATTCAAACTGTAATATTTTTTGTGTATGCTACAGTAAGACATTTCTGCTGTTCTGAAACAGGTTGCTTATCTCTTCTGGCTGATACTGTCATCTCCTCTAAGCATTTTACAGAAAATGAATTGGGAAGACAGAGGTGTTGCTCTCTTCTCCACCTGCACTGTTTGATTAAGAAGATATTTTATCTGTAACGGGCTCGATAATTCACAAGAGTAATTTCTGATGAGAGTCTTATGTCTTCTTGACATGTCATTTGTTACTATAAGAGAGGGCAAAGCAATTTATATTACCAAATTTTGAAAACAGCATTTCAGGTGAATTTTTGATCTCTACTACCCCCTTAACCACCATCTCTTTCCCCAGAAGTCAAGCTTATTCTTTAGGTTATTTCCCATTAAAATTGACAACTCTTTTTCGATTACTCAATCTAGTAGGCATAATAAAACATTCCTGATTTTCTTCTGTCACACACCCATGTCTATAGACAAAGCTATACTTTGTGCCCCTAGTTCATGGAAACATTTCCTGAAAAACAGTTATTTCTGCTAGAGACTCTCACCATGTCCTGGACTGCATCAAAAGAAGAATGGTCAGCAGGTCAAGGGAGATCGTTCTCCCCTCTACTCTGCTCTGGCGAGACCCAACCTGGAGTAGTGTATCCAGTTCTGGAGTCCTTAGCACAAGGAAGTGTTGGAAAAGGTCTAGAGGAAGGTTACAAAAATGATCAGGGTGGGCTGGAACACAACTCCTGTGAAGAAAGTCTGAAAGAATTGGGGTTCAGGTTGGAGAAGAGAAGGCTCCAGGAACAACTTATTGCGGCCTTCCAGTACTTAAAGAGGGGCTACAAGAAAGATGAGGAGTATCTTTTTATCAGGGCCTGTTGTAATAGGACAAGGGGTAATGTTTTAAACTAAAAGAGGGTGGATGTATACTAGATATAAGGAAAAAAAATTAACGGTGAGGATGGTGAAGCACTGGAACAGGTTGCTTCTGGGGGTGGTGGTAAATGTCCCATTCCTGGAAATATTCAAAGTCTGTTTGGATAGGGCTCTGAGCAACCTGTTTTAGTTGTGTCTGCTCATGGCAGAGGGGTTGCACTAAACATCCTTTAAAGGTCCCTTCCAGCCCAAACTATTCAATAACTCTATGATTTTATGTAGGAGCCAAATCCCTGTGCCCTTAGTTTGGAGCCCCACTGCTGAATTCATCTCTGAATTCTGTAAGAAGATGAAAATAGGAAGAAAGAAATTATTTCTGGAAGTACCCTGTTGCTGTTACAGATATACTGGGTCAGTTTCAAGTCTCACTTAAAAAAAATCCCCAAACCCATAATTAAGTAATCATGTCTTTCTCATTATTTATCCAACAGATCAGCACATGAATCAATGATTTCCAGCACAAGTTTTCAGGGAAGTCCAGTTTACAAGCAGGGAAGTTAAGTACAACTCATCAGTGAAATAATGGATGTTATGGCATCTTCGGATATATATGTATTGCTGTTGTGTTGGGGTTTTTTAATCAAAAACTCATTAAGTCCGTTCTGAGAAAGAATTAATCAAAATATAATCACACTAGATTTGAATAATTTTATCACAGCTCACCCATTTTAGGCTTCTCTAGTGATTTAAAGGGTGAGATTTGAGCTTCATTATGAACGGATTATAAATATAATTCAGATGGATAGGAGAGTAATTTGAAGAATTTTTAGCCTGGCAATGAGTTCCCTTTAAAGCTTGTGAGCTGGTTGTTCGACAAATTTGTAAACAATTACTGCTTGTCTACAAGGAACTAGGACATCAAAGAATTTTTTGGGGTTTATTAATTAAATTAGTTTCTAAGCAGAGAATGAAGAACACTGACATGTAACTTTCTCTTTTGTGTCATTAAATATGCTTTCCACTGTTCTGATGATTGAATGTTTTCAATGATCCCATCACTGAGCTTGATACCATGTCATTTTTTTTTTTAAAGCTACAGCTTTTGGTCTAACAAAAGAGATGTTTTCCTCTCGTATCCATCCATTGCATCACTTATATTTTTGATACTCAAAAAGCCTTCATCAGTATTCCTTTCAGAAGCTGCTTAGGCAGGATGTTTTCACCCAACTCTTTCACAAGGGCTGTATCATTACAGGTTCCATTACCATCTCCATTCAGCTGCCTTAAAAGACACCAAAACCTAACCTGGTGCATGGTACATCACGATCACTAGGAAGCAATAGCTACATATCATACATGCAGTATCAGATTCATTGCCATTATCACCTGCTTGTCTCTTTTACCTCATACAGAAAGAGTTTTGCACTGCATGCTCCCAGGAGCAGGGATGGTGAATTAAGTACCTCCAAGCTTTGGTGGGGCCTGAGTTTGGGAAATTGTGTGTTTCACATAGCTATAGCTGTAAAAGCACCAGTTCGGTAGCTGAGTTTAAAGATGTATTCCAGTTTGTCATACCAGGCTTCTAACAGCCCTCAGGAGGCTGACTCAAAACCTGGTAACGCTATTCGCATGGTTATACACCTGGCAGAATAAGTGTTCCCTTCAGTTAAAAATGTCTTTAGCTCTAGGAATGTTAAGATAAGAAAGAGGTACACAGTACTCATTTGTATGCTGGTATCTACACTATTAAGCCTCTTGGATTATTGAGCAGCCACAAAGATAGCAGCAAACACAGAATGCACCTATTAATAATACATTTATTTTCCTCTATGTGCTTGAAAACATTTTCTTGTTGAAGACATACGTAGCCATTACTACTTCACAGATGTAAAATCTGAAAGGATTGTGGAATTAAGCTTGTCCAGATAATATGTTTGAGTACAACCATTCTTGTCCATGATGAGGGCAACATCTTGCTAACATGTGTCTTAACACTTTTTAGCATAATGCATTAGCTCATTACAGATAAACTACAGATAAACCTTGAGCAAAAGCAGTCAGGGTAATCTGAGTGAGAGAAAGAATAGTACCTTTCAAATGAATGAACAGAATAAGAAGTGGAAATTTAATTTTAACAAGCAGACCATCTCAGCAGAAGCTGCTATAACACAAGTCAGAGAAGCTGCAAATGCTTATTTTTTTCCCTGATTTTCATTTCAAATCTTATTTATAAACTTAAATTGTACCTTAAAAACTTTTAGGTTTTTTTATTAACCCCTAATAATTCACTTGAAAGGCTGTTAAAGGACATAACTGTTTTTTTGCTAGCTAGAAGCCTCATAACTTCTAGCTTAAGCCAATTAAACCAGGACAAGTAGTCTTCAACTAACATGAAACTCTGCATCCACAGAAACCAATGACAAAATTCCGACAGATCTCAGTATATATATATATTGCTCTTTCAGACTTGTAGTATATTAATATTAATTGGCCCAAGTATTAAGCCAGAAAGAAACATTTGAAATAAGATTGTGCAATACTGCACTGACAATGCATTGTAGAAATGGTAGTGGACTTTCGTATTATTGAGTTTCTGCAGAGATGTACAGCAAAGTTGCAGTACTGGATAGCTAGATGAGATGAAGACATCTACAGTGTAGGTATCTAAAACTGGGCAAACTAAGACTAATTGTAGTTGACAGGTGTGAGTTTTGTATCTTGCAAAAAGAAAATTTCACACTGAACCACTGGGAAAATAATCTGCTGCTCATTTGCAGCATACATCTCTCCACAGAAGGGAAAAATCCTTAACTGGGTAGTGCATTTGTGAGTCAGAGTGGTACTCTAACAACCATTAACATACACATTTTGATACTTAATTTTTAGTTGTGATTATTCACAATCCATAGGAGTTTACTTTAGTACTTCTACGTAGTCCATGCCTGTGAATAAACTTATATGTAGAAATATCTTTTATCTTTGCTGACACTGTAGACCATTAAGAAATTTAAAAAGACCATATTTGTCCACTTCAGATTCTATGCAAACAGGTCACAGATCTATGTAGATGAGAAAGATTTGTTTTCAATAGCAAGTATCTACCATAAAGATATCTGACTACCACCTACCACAACACGTACTTCCATTTAAATGCTAAATTGGACAAGTTTAAGATTTAGATATTTTTAAGAAATCACATTTGAAAACCGTATCCTGTTTGGTGCTAGTCTGAAGGCTCCAAGAGAAAAGTAGAAAGTCCCTAATTAAGTGAGCAGAATGAAGCAAGCACTTCCCTGTCTGCCTGGTTGCCGTAGGCGACCAGAGGGGATAGCAGCCCATGAGGCTCAGTGCCTGACATGGGAAGTAGCTGGCTGGTCAGCAGCTACTAGCGCGCTGACATTCAGCAGGGAGGAAGCGGGTGTCTAATTAATAGGCCTTGGCATAGGTTCAGATGTTGTCATGCCTGTGACTTGATAGGTTTAGAGGAAATATATATCTGAAAGGAAGATCTGTCCAGAATGATTGAGTTATACTGCAGTTAAAAGCAGAACAGATGTATAAGCAGAGTGATGGTGTCACTGAGAATCAGTTACATATCCCATGGGAAAACCTTCATTTGTTGGATAAGGACAATATGCTACACTGCACACATATCCTTCTATAAATGTAATCCATTTTTCCTGCTCTGAAAGCATGTGTGGCAGCTGTTCTGCCCAGAAGCAAAATGACATTTTATATCAAGAGCATTATTGATTTTTCTTCTTATTTTTGTAAAGTATTGAAATTAACGGTTAATATACAATACCAATCTACAGAAATTGTCAGTCAGCCCTGAAAGTGGAAAGGTTTTGGTGTTTTCTGCTAACTCTGCAGTTCACACCCTTCTGCATTTTTCTGGCTGGGTCAGAAGAAAAGGCTTCATTTACATCTGTCTCATCCAAAGTTCAAAAAATCCTGAGAAAAGCCCGCTTGGGTAAAATTCAGATACAAAAGAGGTGCAGTTGTTTGATTTTAGACATGCGTCTAGAACAGTAATGACCTGGGAAAGGATGCAGGGAGCTGAGTTTGTAAACCAGTGTCCTGGATGCAGGACCAAAGGACACCCTGCACCCACTGGACTGTGTTATCTTTGCTGCAGGACGCTAATTCTGATTAAAAGCAAATGGGGATCAGCTCCACACAAAATCTGTGATCTACTGCTTTCAGGATAGTGTGTATCTCCATCCCCCATCTCCTGGGGGATGGTAGTCCCAGGCCATCTGCCTGGAAGTAATGGGCCTTCGCTCTAATCCTCTTCTCTTTGGAGCCCACTCCCTGAACTCAAGCAGCTCCTGTATCTTGTCAGGGCTAACTTCATGTTTCTGTGCTTACCATATGGTCTAGGACTTACTCTGTCCAGATGGTAGGGTACGCCATACCACAGATAGGGCACAGGTGACTCTTAAAAGAAAGAAGAGACGGTTCCGCATTAGCTTCTCAGAGAAATCCTACATGTGTGCTGTGGGTTCCAGCTATAAACCACTGAAAGGCATGTCATCAGGATATCTCAGCCATCAGCTTAATGCTCTACAGTTAAATTTGGAATGTTTGTGAAATGGTTCTCATGTCCTGTGGCAAAGTCAGCAAATGAACACTGTGAAGAACTCCAATTTTCCTGCTTCCTCTGGAAAGAAGCCAAGACCATTGAAAGCAGTTTGTGGGTTGTTTTGTTTTTTTCTAAAGGAGATGGTGTTCACTGGACCAGGGGAAATTACCTGACAGCAGTCATGGACTGGGAGGGATCAAGTCCCTGATCCTGAAGAACTGTATTTATACAAAATGGAACACCTCTAGAATATATTTAGTTTTGAAGCAAGAACACCACTACTAAATACATTATATCCCCATAATCAAGCTATTTGTATGGATTGTTGGAGAAGGAGGTTCATGTGCCATGTGGACATCAGAAAAATGCATTTCACTACCAGAAAACTTGCCTGTCAACAGAGGAATGTAACCTTATACAAAATATTGGTCTGAACAAAAAAAAAAATTATTAAAAAAAAAAGTCATAGGCAAATTCCCAAGGAGCTCAATTTCTAGTATTTATCTCCTGGGAATTCATTTACCAGGTGCACACAAGAACTTTAAACATTTCCTTTTTGGTCAGCTCCTCTCACTTGTGCTGACTGCGAGCCACACAGGTGAGCCTCAACTGCTGTTATCTAATCTGTGAAACACACCAGGAACAGCAAGAAAAATATAGAAAGCTATATTTATCATCAATGAGCCAAAGTCAGAAGTTTCAGCTGGTGGTATCAGAAGGGAAAGTATAATGATGCTTTCAAGAGCTTTACATTTATAAACTTTGTTTAGCTGCAAACTTCAGCTACTTTCTTTAGTCCTTGCTGAAGGGTGGCTTTGCAGTAGCTGTTATGTTTATCATGATGACACTTCCCCAGCTGTATGATAACTCATACATTTTATTATTCATTGATCAAAAAAGAGATTCTTAAGCAAATAAGGAATGAAGAAGCCTATGGGCTTTTCTAATCTGGTAGTTGTGCTCAAGCCCAGTAGTGAATGAAGTATGTAGCTGAAAGATGTATGTGACAGAGCTTCGGTTCAACTTTGAAGGCTATGGAAGCTGTGACTGATTCATACTTTCACTGGTATGCTCTGTCTCAACTACAAAAATATTCTACTGAAACCTGCTGGTAGTAGATTCCCTAAATTTTGTCATCTACAACTTGATTTTACTTCAGAAATTTGCCTTTGTCATCATGAATAATGTGTAAAGGTCTCCAAAACTCGATTCCTTGTTTACTGTAGAGTTACTCCTTGCTCAGAAGGTATTGCTGACCTTTGTGCAATTTCACAGATGCTACAAGTTTTATTTTTAAATCAGTCATTGTCATTAACTCCAGCTTAACAAATCTATTAAATATAAAGAACACAAACAGTTCTTGGCAAATATTCACTATGTAGAATGTTTAAATTCTGGATCAGCAGTCCCATAAGCTTTTACCTGTTTTGCTGCTTTGGGTTTAGGTAAATTCAGTAAGAATTTCAGTCATTAAGAGCTTTGGTAAGCTTAATTGAAATTGGAAGGGATTCTGTTATACACTGTAGTACTGAAGCATGTCAATGCTTGTGCTTCTGCATATAGCCGTGTTGTGCCAACCAGCCCTCCACTACATTGCTTTTCTGTTTTAATTCAGATTGAATATAACCCCTTTTCAGACTGTCCCAGTGACTTTGTGGTAGCTTCTCTTTCCATTGTGAGAAATACTGCTTCTTTGTCTTTTTGACACAACATCCTTCACTGTAAACATCCCAAAGCCCTTCTGCTGATACTGATTTTTTTATGCCCACACTAGGCATGCAAATAAGGTTTCCATATTTAAAAAGACCATTAAATACTATAATTAGAACCATCTGTTTCAGATTTCACCAGTAGCCACCTCTCTCTCAGGAATTCTGCTTTCAAGTTTCATACAGCACACCTTGGCTTATGACAAAGATGTATATTCATTTATGCAGTGTGGGACCTCACTACTTGGGCAATAACTAAAGTTAGTAATCAGCATGATCTCTTGAGGGGTGAAGTTCAGTTTGAGATAGACCATAGCATAAGGCAGTCTAGCTACCATAGCATTAAGGCAGTCTAGCTCTATTTAGACACCAAATTAACACAATTTTTTATTTCCTCCCTTTCATTTCAGAGGAACTCCTGTGTACCCTAAGTCCTAAATTCAACCAGCATCTAAAATTTGACATAGTAGATCTCATCAAAGATGCCAAAATTATAGGACAGCTGCTTTAAAAATAAAAGAAATAAAAGGATTTCATGTGAAGATTTTTTTCAGCATGTTAAAAACTGATGATGTGAGCCTTGAATATAGATTTCAGACCCAGGTATGTAAACACCTAAATAAAAACTGTGGTCTGATTTTCAAAGTTATTTTGTATTGAGATTTCTTACTAAAACTTGATGGCTAGTACCTGCTCTTCCCATCAGAGTAAAGTATTGCTGGCACACACATGCTAATCAAACCATAAAATCATATTTGGTAGCCTCAAGACAAGCTTGGGGTTGAACTTTAGAAAACAGTGATCAAGATCCAGTTGCCTAAAAGCACCTAAGGCTGCTTGAAATATCTAAGACATATACGTGGATAAAGTGATTGTCCTTTTATACTTGACACTGGTAAGGCCACACCTTGAATACTGTGTTAAGTATTGAGCACCTCACTACAAGGAAGACATTGAGGTGCTGGAGCATGTCCAAAGAAGGGCAGTGAAGCTGGTGAAAGGTAAACAATACATGCCTTATGAGGATCAGGTGAGGCAACTGGTAGTCTGTACTCCCATGTATCAAGCAATAGGACAAGAGGAAACGGCCTCAAGTTGCACCACAGGAGGGCTAGACTGGACAGTAGGATAACTTTGTTCACTGAAAGAGTTATCAAGTACTGGAACAGGCTGCCCAGGGAACTGGTAGAGTCACTGTCCCTGGAGGTATTTAAAAGATGTGTAGACGTAACACTTAGTGACATGGTTTATCAGAGTGACATGGTTTATCAGTGGGCTTGGCAGTGTCAGGTTTATGATTGGACTCCTTGATCTTAAGGGTCATTTCCAACATAAATAATTTTATGAACCTGTCATGTCACTGGAGAAGATTCAGGAAACCTAGGGGAGAAACCATGTTCCTCTGGAACAGTACAAACCAGCCAGATGATACAGCCTCCTGTGTCTTAAAAGGCACCATCTACATAACGTGGATAAATGAAACACAGCATGTCTGTATCACTCCTATTGTTGGATATGAGCTGTCATCATCAGCTTGTACCGTAGGAACCAAGAAGGCAGGTCTGCCTCCTTCCCTGTGTCCTGCCATCCAAGCAAAAGCCGAGGATGTGTTCCTACAGACATGTGAGCATTTGATTCTCCACTATTTAGCACCATGGCAGAAGATGGCAAATGTCAGCCAAAGAGGAGATTTAGCAGAGGCCAAAAAATGAGCAGTGACTGCATCTCCTCCTCTTTCCTATCTACACATTCAAATATTTTTCCATTCAAAATAAAAACATACTAACCAATCATAGCCACATTCGTTTTCAAGACGAGCAAATTAATTCAGAAACAAACCTAAATGACCAAATCTTAACATACTCCTAGAAATAAGCTTAAGAAACCATGACATGACCAGAGATCACAAGGGATTCAGACAGTGCTGGAGTCCTGCAATCCCTCAAAATGGGTCTGTAATTGTAGGACCAGACAGTAAACACTGGAGTTTTTGTTTCTGAGACAGCAGTTAATCACTTACTGAGGACACTGTTTCTGAAACTAAACTCTATGAAATCTCCACTTCCTCATGGTATAACTGAGCTTTTGTCATGTCTCTCCCTGCATGAAATGTTTTGGTAATCTCATCTAATTTTAAAGAAGTCTTTCCCATCACTTAACTATTTCATTTTTTTTTTAAGAAGGTGGAACTGAAGAGTAGATTCATGCAGCCAGTGACAGCCAGTCACTCTGTTGCTCTAAGGCCTTTAGAAATTGCAAACAAATGTGTTTCCAGTGCTAAAAAAAGCAACCCTAAACAAGTAAAAATCTCTCCTCCAGAGCATCTGTCCTAGTCTATGACTTATATTTCTTCCATGCAGTCAGCTTTTCTAAACAATGACCCAAGTGTCCTTATTTTATAGGAAACTCTCTCACCAGGAACTCCTGCCTGCAAACCCAGACTTGCAGAAGTTCAGCACAGGAAGTCGGTCTGTCATGGCTCCAGGCATTGTTAATCATTTTTAAATGATCATTAAAAAGCAGCAAAAGGATGCAGCTCTGGTGAGGTCAGATAACAAAAATGCCTTTTCTGTAAGGGAGAGAGTAAAACAAAAACACATTTTGCAAACAGTTTTAAAACCCATTATTCAATGCCTTGTTGCTTTGGACACAAAAAAAAATACAAGACTGGGCTGATAGTTTCTGAAGCAATTCCTACCCTGCTTCCTGTGGCCCCCCGTTCCCAACAGACAGACCCACACTCCCTCTGTCTGTCTGTCTTTGTGCAACCACAGAGACTTTGCTGTACCCTGCCTCGTGTCTAATGCCTCAAGATCTGCCAATGATCAGAGTGCTGTACATTGCAATTGTACTGCCCACTCCACAGCTTCTGGGTGTTGCACCCTGCCTTAAAATCTTTTAAAACCTTTGACTTGTTAAAGCCTTTAGGTTTTGAACATTTAAAATTCAGATCTAATTTAAGTCTTGTGATGCAGACCAATTTTTGTGGTTTATGTGTGCTGTACCTATTCTTTGCCATCATTAATTATGCCCACCCATGACTTTAGTGTCATTTGTGTCATCAGCTAACGCTGACATAAATGTCATTGACCTTATTGTTATGAGAAATGAACATTGATATGTATTTCTTCTCCCTTCTGAACCTTTTCTATACACTACCATATGGTTTCTGTACCAAGGGCACTCCGCCATCTGGACTGTGAAGCCTAATGCCCTGAGGAAGACACTGACATAAACCAATTTATATTAAGACCCAGATCCCAGACATACGGTATCAGTGTGGCCATACAGCTGGCCTCAACAGATGAGGATGGATTACTGAGCCCCCAATAGATTTCCAACTTCCTACCTCCATCACTGCTTCTGGCTCTCAGCTGTAGTAGGCATGTCCTTGCAAACCTCCCAAGGCCCCATGTGGTTAAAGATGCTGTCCACCCTGCCAGAAGGCTCCTGTCATGGCCCCTTTCAGGCAGCAAAAGCTCCAGTTGATCACATTGAAACCGCACAGAATATCCTTGTGGCACTGCCTCAAACAGGGAAGAGAAGTCTTGATGGAGGTATCAGACTCAAACCTGTGGCCAGCAAACCTTTTCCTTTCATACTTGCTCTCTTTTTGTGAACTCCCCCAATTTACTCCCGCAGTGTCTCAGCCCCAGCTATGCTCCCACCTTCCCTTCCCCATAGCTTGATCCTCACAACATCTCTGGGGACTGAACCCTGCATCACCTCCATCCCTCACCTGCCTGAAAAATATTCTCTGCTGCATTCAAGAGGAGAGGATGGATATAGACAAAACCTTTTTACTGTAGTTAAAGGCAGGACCTTTGCCTCCAGCCCATTTTTGTTTGTGCCCATGATGCATATGCTGCCCTTCACCGCTACACAGAGAAAATATCAACTATCTGGTGGCACCTCCAGTGTGTGCTGCCTTGGCCACCATCTCAGGGGACACAGGGCGGGGCTCTGTGTCCCAGCTCCCTTCTCCTCAGGTTGTTACCCCTGTCCATACATGTGAAGCTCACAGACCAACCCCTGTCCATACAGGCGTAGCTCACAGCCCAACAGAAAGTCTGTGAGAGCCGGCAGAACCCTGCATCCAGTGCCAGGAGACCACAGTGAAGCTTTCAGTCACAAGTGCATGTATTTTAAGAAAAGCTGAGAAAAAAGTAATGGCTGATGACCTTAAAAAACAAACAATAAATACTTTTTTATTAGTCTGCACTTAACTTCATAATTCAGGCTTGCACTTTTTTTTTTTTTTTTTTGCTGCTGGCGTCATTACAAAGCACTGAACCAGACTGCTTGGCAACTAATTCACAGACGTAGTTGCTAAGGAACCACCAAAGAAAGTAGATTACTCTCCAGCAACCTGTTTCATTGTCAGAGATGTTTATTTTGCATAAAGGCAATAACTATACACAAAAGGGTTTATTGAACTTGGATGAACATGCAAATTCTGCAGCGTTATTTTTCCTTCCAACAGTTTTCTCTGCTGTCACAAAGTTCCATGCAAAGATTTGAGATTTTCCTCAGGGAACAGCATTTATTTATTCAAACCTGTGTACTCCAACCAGGGCCAAAGAGGAAGATGTCAGCTTGCCGACTGCACTCTGGTTTCCCCAGGGAGACATGCATGAGGGATATCTGTGTCATCTGACCTTTCCCTCCAGGCGTGCTCACCTGCCAGCCACAACACCAACCCCAGCCCTGCCCCAGACCTAACAGACAAGCAGGTCACAGCAAGCTGCAGACCGAAGTGAACTCAAAATAGCACTGTTGCTGATGGCAGGGTCACTCTCTGGATCTCATTTTAACCCACTCAGCTGGCGACTGCCCTATCTAGATAGCAGAGGAGGATTGGCTGGACTTGCAAGGCAGGCAGGAGGACTTCCCCTGCCTCTGCTGCCATGCAGCCATGCTGTTCACAGTGTCCTGTCTACCATCAGTCTCCGCTGTACTGCAAAGTTGTTACCGCCACCAGGGCAGCACTGGAACAAACCTCTTCAAAATACTTCAGCAAGGACCAAATGCTTTGTCAGACATTGATTGCAAACGTGGTGTATGACTAGGTCTCTTTAATTTTTCTTTGGGACCCAGTTTCTCCAGTGGTCTTGTCCAGCACCTTTTCCTGCACCCAGAGCCTTGTCTGTTGGTGAAATTTCTGACATTTCTTCAAACATTGTTCGGACATCAACAGACAAACAAGAAGGAATGAGGTCTTCAAGGATTACAGCAACTAGGGATTTAGAGATAAGAACAAGAATAAATGCAAGTGGTAGGAAAGACTACTGCAGTCCCCCTCAGAGCTCCCAGGTAATACTGCCCATACCACCTCATCCAGTAGCTCTGATGTGCACTAACGCTGGCTGCTGACATAAGCAGATTTGCAGACTTTTTTGCATGGACTTCTGGAGGTCCATGGACCACTTGAAAACGCTTCACAAAGTGATAAAACCCAACCTATAATGATTAAGCATAAATCCTTCACTGATCTTCACTGGCAATATGTTCAGGGATCTGCAGATCAAAAACAAGTTGAAAGTCAGGAACACAAATTCTATATCCTTAACAGTCATTCAGATCTCCAGTCCAAGACACAGAGTGGTGAAGAACTCCTCAGTCTATTGATGCACCACCCTAGTAAGTCCTTTCACCTTTTTTGTTTGTTTTCAAAAAAAAAAGTCTTCAGATGACAAAAAGATAAATGTTTCCAGCCATGAAATCTAGTGCTAATTACTATACTGATTAGGTCTAAAATGAAAATTGCAGAAAACTCCTATGCAAGGTGAATTTAAGTTCCACAGGCAGTCACAGCAAGGCAGGTAGAAGTACTCAACACCAAATAAAACCAGCACATTCTTCAGTTAACAGAAAAACTAAAAGAAGTTGGGTTTCCTATAGATTCATTTCCTCTTCTTTCTTACCAATACAGTAACCTGTTACCCTATTCCAGCAGATCACCAATGTGCCATGGACATCATCTTCTAGGTGCATGAAGAGTGGCTGACTTCTACCAGACAGATTGCCAAACAGCTGACTTATGCCTGCCTTTATTCTCTGCAGCACTAATGCAGATCTCTTTCCTCTCATCAGCTATTGATTTTCAAAAAACCCATTGGGACATATTTCATGTTCAAATTTCTATCATCTCCTTCAAACTCAGTTAAATTTGGCCAGCATGTTGTAGAGTTACCAGGAGGGAATTGAAACACAACTGAAGAGACAGACTGTGTTACCACAGAAAGCTGTTTCTTAGGAAACCTGGCTAAAAGTTGATACACAAGCATTACAGTTACTGAAAAGAAACAAAGCTTTTGGAAAATTAGGCAACCACAGTTAAAGTTTAAAGGAAAGATACTAAACCAAAAGTATTATAGAATATTTACTGCAATTCTGGTGCAGGCACCAGGATTGAAACTTCTAGGAGAGGACTCCTATGCAACATATTTCAGGTACTTTGAGTCAGAAAGAAGGCTGTCGTTATAGGATTAAAGGAGAGTATTGTGCACTTACATTTTGTAAAAACCAATAAGAGACAAACATCATCTCACAGTGTTTTTTGTGGGGCTGAGTTTTCATTACTTTAACAAGCATTGCTATATTCTTCCCACCAGCACAAGATTATGATCTCAACATGGTACAGCTACTCAGGTGCTAGCATGGGAATTAAATGCACAGATATATAACCATAAATCGAACTGCTACCATATAGACTCCTCACAGATGACATTCAGCAAAATATGGTGCCATCAATCTCTCTTCTCCATTCCCTTCTTCTCCCCAAGAGATCCCTAACTGGGGATGTCTGTGTTATACTACCTTATGTTACAGTGTCTGGAGGCTGATGTAACTTTTTCAACATACTGCAAAATCCAGCTGATAACTAGCCCCAGGTCATTTTTTTAATTTACTATTGATAATGAGCAATCCAGATGTTGTAAAATTTTCCCAAAAGAGCAATTTGTTAGGTCAAAGACAGGGGGAAAACACCTCCATCACTTAAGTTAGAGATGTTTTGTAGAAGCTACTACAAAATAAGTGTTGCAAACACCAAATTTTCCATGTCCAAATTGTGAAACAATGGCTTGTATTATATTCCCATGGCATTTTTTTTTTAATTTTTTTTTTTTTTTTTTTAATTTAGGACTGTAA
>JAAGNO010028625.1:0-11579 GCA_033439905.1 Ceryle rudis | reverse complement strand
CTCCCAGCATTGCTGGGGCTCCTCTGGCCCCACTCCACCAGGTCCCTGTCTCTGCTGTGCTGAGGACTCCAGAGCTGACCCAGCACTGCAGGGGGGGTCTCCCCAGAGCAGAGCCCTGGGAGCGAAGGGGCAGGATCTTCCCCTGGCTCTGCTGCCCACACTGCTGGGGGTGCAGCTCAGGATACAGTTGGGATTTACAGGTTATTTAGAGGTTAAATTTTTTTTTGATATGGAGGTATTTTGTGTGTGACTTCCTTTTTCTTTCTTCTTAGCTTTGTCTTTTCTCCCTTGAGTAAAATACTGTTTATTGAGTTAAGATCTTTGCCTTGGTGAGTGGGGGAGTTTTAGCTCACTGGGCACTGGTGCATTTTGCTGGATGTCCTCAGGTTCCTGTGGGTCGGTGGCCCAGGCTGGTGTTTTCTGAGTGACCCCTTTACACTTGAGATCAGTCCCTGTTGCTGCCAGCCAGGCCTGCAGACAGGTCACACTAATGTTTAACTCCAGCCTGTGTCACTGCATTCGGAGCCCCTTGTTGTCTCCCCTCTAGATGAGTGGTTATTCCCTCCCTTTCCCAGCAGCACAAGTAGATACACTGACCTCATCACCTCTTAGTCTCCCCCACACCAAACAAGTCTATTCTTCCCTTGCCCTTCACCGGTCATCTTTCAAGACCTCTTTTGATCTTTGTTGCTTTCTTGTGACCCTCTCTAAAGGGGACACATCCTTCCTTGAAGCAGTGGAAAGCCTGAGGCAGGTCAAGGCTTATTTTTGCTACAAAGGACACATAGATTCCTGTGCTGGGATGCAGATAGAGTCCTGAAACAGGTCAAATTCAGGACTACAGGCTGAGAGGGCTCTGCCTCATTGTCCCCGAGCAAAAGGAGGTCTGTCCCTTTCTTACCTTTTGCCCACAGTGGTGTTGGCTATTTTGGCCAAGGCAGTGGGATCACCTGGAGTAGTTGGTACGTGAGCACTCTCCCACAGGCTCCTCCAGGAGAGCAGGAACCTCTGGACAAGGGCAAGTAGAGGAGCTCCTGCCTGAAACCATGGAATGAAAGGTCTATGGCAGCTTAGGATGCTGTGTTTATTTCAGTTTACTTCTTTGCAGATAAACTACAGACTATCACATTCCTCCTGTTTTGGGGATGCAAGTTAAGTCCATTTTGCTCCTGGAGGCAGGGACTAACTTCTTCTGCTGATCCCCTTCTCTAACCTGGAGGCCATGACCTCTACCCATCATCCAGTGCAACGTTTGCTGCTTAACGACAAAAAAATCTGGTGAGGCTGTGGTGTTGGTGTGCCTCTTCAGATTGGAAGGGGGACCTTTACTTCAAAGGTTACCCATCCATGCCCTGGAAGGCTGGAAGTACTTCCCCAGTGACAAGTATCTGCTGGGGAGGAACAAACACTCCAAGTGTTTGTAGACCATTCTCCTATTACCTCTTACCACCCTAGATGATGACATGAAGTCAAGGCCATTGTTCCTAAGTGGACTTGAAGTGTATTGACCGTATTGAGTCACGAGCATTTCAAGACTGCCGTGGGAAGTCCTATGTCTGGTCTGTTAGCCCCTATTGTCTGAGATGTGCCTTTTTTGATCTAGTGGCTTTTGTGGTGTTGGGTTGTCTGTCTGTGTGGTTTAGCCATTAGTAAAGTCATTGCAACCTCAGGGTGAAAGGAATGTATCAAGGGTAATTTAAAACCCCATCTTCCCAGAATACTGGTAGTTGGTGGTTCCTCCGATCAACTCATAACCACCTGTCTTGGGAAGGGACAGAGCATACTCTGGAAGTGACCATCACAAGAGAGTGGGGTTGGATGCTTACTTTAGACGACATGTAGAATTAAACTCCTGTCATATTAGGGGAGCTTGGAGTGAAATCACCGTTACCTTAAATCAGCTGAAGTGCGTATTTGTCAGTCATATAGAGATGCAGATTTTTAGGTCAAAATGTAATTATACATTTTCATAGCCTGAATATGATAAATCAGAAAATGGGGCCCAACAACTCCTGCCTTGAGCCTGACAAGCTCTGACTTCTCACCTGCATGACTCTGGGTGCTTCCAAGACTCAAAGTAGTGGCGTATTCCCTGTTATTAGACATATCCAAGCAAGAAACACCTCCAAAATGACAGCAGTGAGTAGGATTTGTCCATCTGACTCTGAGGTCCACAACATCTCTGCTGGAACTATTCAGACAGCCCAGAGCACAAGGGTGGGATGTGAAAATTTGGGATCCAGAAGGCTGGAGTTCAAATGATGCTCAAGGAACCAGAATAAGAAAGACCACTGGGACTCAACTCCTGAATGGCGATGGTCCTCAATCTGACTTGAGTTTGGAGTGAGTTTTTCATGTCAGCTTCAGCCCTTTGTGTGATATCTGAGTCAGGTAATTTAACTGGTGGAAAATGGTCTGTGGGTTGAAATATCCATTTAATGTGTATCTCTGTGTGAGATGTGTTTGTTCATATGCATATGCATGGTTGTGTGCCTGTGCACACTTATGCATTTATGTATGTTATCGTTCTTGTTGTTGCCACCAATTTGAAGTCAGAGCCTCCCAGCTTGGCATTTCTCCTCTCCCTCACTCTCCCAGTGTCAAACACTTTCCCTGCTCACAGTTAGGAAGTCAGCCCGTCACATGAACTGTAGTCAAGGAGCACTATCTGCGTGGGTTTACTTGTTGAACAATGTAAGTCGATGATTAACCATTAAAGCAACAGAGTTTGCTGACCCATTAACCAAATAGGAAGGCCCTTTGGTTTGCTGAACAATGGGTCCCATACAGAAAACACCTCGACTTGTCCATCTTGCCAGTGCTGCTGCTGACAGACCTGTGCGGATATTGCGATGTAATGACTCAGTTTGGGCTCTCAACGCAACCAATCGCGTGCCAGAGGCTGGGGCTCCCCAGATTTTCATCTGCTCTGTGTTGACCTTGGAAACTAATCTTTGCCTGAATCCATGCTTTGTATCAAACCTCAGGAGACTTAATAGCTGCCACTCATTCTTCACCCCTCACTTTGGTGTGC
Source organism: Ceryle rudis (assembly GCA_033439905.1). Lineage (NCBI taxonomy): Eukaryota > Metazoa > Chordata > Aves > Coraciiformes > Cerylidae > Ceryle > Ceryle rudis. The sequence goes on along the minus strand of JAAGNO010028625.1, from coordinate 8,545 downwards.
AATGTGTCTACGCATTGAAGAAATGTTATGTCTGAATCCAGGAGCCACTAAAGCACACACATTTAGTCATCTGGAGGCACTGGCTGAACACCCATCACTCCTTGCATGACATAGATTTAATCATTCCTTCCTAGCTTATCATTACGAATTAATCCCTGTGTTGCATACCATCCTTGTCTTGGCTGTCAGATGCATTCCCAGTCAAACCATCCCTCTTGTGGTTTTGCTCCACCTGTGCTCAGCTGTCCAGCACTTATTACCCATCGCTTTCCTTGGGGCGTGCTACTGGAAATTCAGGATACTGGATTTCCCACTTCTCTAATTTCAAAGGAGGAGTCCAGAATGAAGGTCCAGAATGTCATCTGAAAACCTGAAACAAAACATCTACAAATAAGGCTACACTTTTCTACATTTTGATCTTCATTTCCACTTCCCCCCAACCAACTGCTTGAAAAATAAAAGAAAACTTTCATTTCCAGCAACTCTCCCTTTTTTAGATGAGGAATTTTGCCATGCTCTATTTCAACCTGACGTACGCATGACCTTTGAGGACACGGACAGCAAGAGTGAAGTGCACCTCCAGCTCAGCTCAGGCAGCATATACTCTGCACTCACACAGTATTGCAGCTTTGGATGTTAAGGGGACATTTTGCAAGATGTTATAAACCCCTGAAATTCCGGTATCCCAGCATCAGACAGGACTTGGGTTAGTGTGCTTTCTCTGGTGCTTCTGGCCCTACTTGCCAATACTCTACCAAAGTGGCTTTGTAAGAGATTCAGAGTATTTTTGGCTCTCGAGCTCTGCCTTTCAGGGCTGTGGGTCTGGAGATGTTGTCTCAGTAAGCCCTGCGTGGCCTCCAGGTGCTGATCCAGGAGGACCTGCCTGTCATATGTTGGTGTCTGGGATAGTGTCCTCTCAAATGGCCCGAGATGCTTGTGTTAAGTCAACTGATTCCCACATATGTATGGTACTGATTAAGGTCTCCACTGACTAGGATGAGAGTTTAGATGGTAAGGGGAGAATTGCCCTTTAGGTTCTACTTCCTATATTGCATAGCTCTCCAACAGCTGTAAAGGAGCCTGACATGAGAGTCTAGTCAGATGGAAGTAACTACACTGTCAACATCTGCATCCAACCTAGTGAATGCCATCTAAGGATTGCACAGAAGGCAGAATAATCAAATACATGCCATCTGCTGGATTTTGGGCCAGATCTGGAGTGATGCAGTTGGTACAGTCAGGATGGGTATCCTGCCCTATGGACTGCACACAGATCAGAGCTTACCAGTGCAGATGGATCCCGATTTTCAGTGCTCAGCTTACCAGCAGCCCATACTGCCTACATAGTAATGTTACATCACAAACATCAACCAGACAACGCAGCCTGGAACTCTTCCTAAGATTTAGCAGCAGACAGGTGGTGTAGCAAGAATGATCCTCCATACTCCAGGAGACACAGATCTCCTGAGTCATACCTGCCAATCCTCTGTGGATGTCCAAGGTGCCCAAGGCTGGCTTGCTGATCACAGACATCTGCCTTTCATCTGTAATGAGGACTCAGGTGCCCAGCAGACATGGGACACCTCTACTGGAGACCTTGGAATAGAGAAAGCTGGGTCCCACAGAAGGTTTCTGTGTTTTGCTCTATACCCGCCCAGGAGAATCACATCTGACCTGCCTGATGACTGTGATCCCAACTTGTGAGCCTGAGTTGCCTTTCAAAAGGCTCATTTTGCTCACAGGACTGGGGACTCCCTCATGGGAAGCTTCTTCCAACTCGGGGCTCATGAGCCAAAATCTGTCAGTTTACTCAAGCACTAACAGAGGTAAAAACACCCATCTCCTAGACACTCTGGCTGAAGTCCAGAGAGATGACAACCTTCAAGACAATGACTTTTCAGTTACAGCAGTAAGTCACAAGCCCAACTTTAAAAGAAAGCTAAACACTGTGAAAGAAAACCCTTTTATTCGCATGAAACATTCAAAAAGTGAAATAACATGACCGAAATCACCTTTCATCCAAAAATAAAAGCAAAAAGAGAGTTTTCAGCAGCGCTGGAAAATACCCGACACACATTCAATGGGTGGGCTTGATATTGTGACTACAAAAATATTTTCGCTCAGTTTCTTTCTGGCTGTTTCGCAGCTGACGGGTTGCCAGATCTCTTGGCTGGATCCCTTCTGCTTCGGCGCTCAACAAGATGGGTTTGCTAGCTTACCCATAGGCGGTGGTGCTGCCGGACTCGGGAAATGTCCCCCTTGGTAAATCTCCTAGAAATAGACCACCGTTTTGAGCCACTGCAACTGTCAACAGTTTCAGAGAAACTGCCCAGAGCTGCTTAAAATACAACCAACGTCATCGTCTTGCTTCGGCATTTCGAACAGGGCGTAGGAGCAGAGTTTTCCCCCTTTTGTTTAAGTGAAGTGTGGCTGCTCATAAGCTGGAGGAGCATGGGAGGACAGGTCCCTGGGGAGATTCCTGCCATCCAAGAGCTGGCGGTGAGTGGTTTTGGCCAACGGTCTTGGCTCCCCTCTGCCAACCTGCATGGCTTCAGCGTGGGGGGAAGAGAGAGGTGGATCTCCTGAGGGACAGCCGAAGGGAGGCTGAACCCAAAAACACAGGGGCTGGAAAGTGGTGACAAAAATAATTTCAAGTAGACTAGAAAGACCAAAGGGGGTTGTTTGTTTTTTTTTTTTTTCCCAGGCTTTTCAACAAAAAAAAATGAAATCGGGGAATGGCAAATGTCCTTTTGGCTCAGCTTGTAGCAGTCCATTTGAGCTCATTTGCTCGTCTTGTTTCCTTCTGAGGGCATTTCACTCCTCCCTTTACTGCCTTTCCTTTGCACATAGGGATTTTTTTTTTTTTTTAAAGACAGCATGTAATTTTCAAACAAAAAGGTCATATTTTGAAATATCCAAGGAAATCTCTTGGCGTTTTGAACCTGCCTTGAGAACGTTGCAGGGAAATGTTTCATTTTTTCCCCAGAAATTTTCTCCCATCTTTTCTCCAGCCCAAAGAATTTCAACATGAATTTATTAATCTCTTGTGTCCCTCCCAAATCCCCATTTCCAAAAGATTCACTATTCATAAAATAAAAAAAAATATAATGAGAAAAGACACTACCCAGACCTGCTCTTCATCCACTATTAACATGATTTCTTGTTCTTTGCCATGTTAAAAACTGATCCAATATCTTATATACCTTCTTAGTGGAGTCACTGGAGGGAACTGGATCCAGGATGAGCACCCCCAACCCCATCCACCAACCCATGCCCTGCTCCTTTCCTCACTTGCTGTGACCACACATTGACATTCAACACACACCAACCCATCTCAGCCCTGTCTGGCACCAGGTTGTTGCAACCACATGCATAAACATAGTCCAGGAAAAGCAGATGCTATAAACTGTCACTGACCATCAAGGAGAGACCCAAAGTGAAATGGTGGCAAGAAACTAGGAATCAGTAAGAGGATTTAAAAAAAAATAAATAAATTATCAGAGCAGTAATTATTGAGGAGAACTTCAAAACCATCCATGGTAGATGGCAACATCCACAGACAACTGGGATGGCTAGAAACTGTTAAAATACATCAACCAAAACTTAATTTGCAGTGATCTAAAGAGACTTCTGTGTACTTCTCTCCAAGGGGACAGCAGAGACTGCAGCCAGGGATGCAAAAACAGGGGCCAAAAATACAGCCTCTACTCCCTCACTCTCTCCCTTGTTATTTTTTTTTTTCTCCTTTCCCTTTTTCTGCACATTATCATATCTCTCCTTTTCCCTCTCAGGAACTGTGCATGTCCTTCAGTTAACTGGTTTAATATATGTTCAAGGTCAAAGACCCCTGACTTGGGCATATCCCTGGTCATTGCCATCAGTCCCTAAGATACAGAAGCAAGGTGGGTGACCTTAAAGATAGAGGAACAGGTTACCCCAGGGCAACTGTCACCCTAAGGATGAGGTAAACAAAGGGATCCTACAGGAACAGAGCTGATGAGGTCTATAGATCTGTAGATGCATCCCATCATCTACCTTCACAGTAACCCTTGCATCACCTTCGGCTTCCCTAATGTTTACCTCTACACACATACAACCTCTATTTCTCCATTTCCCTCCTCCAGTTGCTTCCCTACCCTCTCCGGTATTCCCACGATAAGCCCATGAGCAGCACGGCTGGGGGCTGCTTCAGGGCTGGTACCATGTTAGTGGCATTAATCAGCTCAAAGGAGCTGCTGAGCTTGCACAAGGGACTCTCCCTCCACCGTGCACGGCATTGGGTCTCTCTTCTATCTGATTTTCCTAAGGAAACACCTCTTCCTAAGGTTCACACTATCCAGAGACCCTGGAAAGCAGGGATGTCCTCAGCCTGGCTCTCAGCAGCCCACCTGAAAGCAGCTGGCATATTTTGGCTTCATCTCTATCCCTCAAAATCACTGACCGTGGCCAGAGGGCTGGGTGCTGGCAGGATGGAGGGAAGGGATGGAGGTAGAACACACCACCACACTGCCTGAAGTCCTGAGCTATCCCTGAGGTGACTCTAACTGCATTCAAGACTGATGGAAAAGAAGGGAGAATCTGGCTCCCAGCCCATGTGCGATCACTGGAAGGGAGGAAACACCCTGGAAGTCCACGTGATGGGGAAAAAAGGGTAACTGGAAATGAAGGCGGTGGCAGCAGGGGGGACTAGCACGGAGTGATCCCTGAGATGGTGGAATAAACAACGCCCTGTGGGCAGGCGGCGTTCCTGGGTCTTGTCTGTTATTTCAGACTGCATCCGGAGGGCAGATAAATGCCAGGCCCACTTCTAATTAAGGAAACTGAGGAAGGGAAATGTGAGTGGCTCATCTCAGAGGCGATCTGTCAGGAGAAAATGCAGCTGAAGGCTTCTCAGCTATCCTGGCCACAGCCTCAGATACCCAGCCCAGCCTGAGCCCGGTGAGGTCCCCTCCTCTTGCTGCCTTGCTTGAGTTACTCCAATGTGGGAGCGAGTGCCAAGTATCTGGTGGGGAACCCATGCAGGATTGGCGACGAGGGATGAACGAGATGACCTCATGGGTATTTTCCTTCTCTCTCGCACTCCCATGACTCAATCGCCCCACTGGGCTGGAGTCACTGCCCTGGAGAGGTTTGGTTCATGCAGCAAGACCTCAGTGAGCTGGTCAAAGTCCTCGCCTCTCTAACAGAAGCTGCTTGGAGGTCGGATGGAGCCTGGTTCCGTGCTTCAGAGAAAAGCACTCAGAGCAAAGACATAGGAAGGGAAAGGGATCTGTGAGCAAAAGAGGTGCTAGGTTTCCTGCAAAAAAACCATAATGAGGATGGTGGTAAGGGCTCCTCTGGGATGGGGAAACCTCTGAAGCGATGCAGGCAGGCTGAGCCCCACTTGAGAGCTGAATCATGGAGAAGGGAAACTTGAAGTCACCCTCCAGAAGCTGCTGTGGTCTAACATGCCTGGAAAGAGCCTGACGGGGGGGGGGCACAGCAGCCTGTGCTGTCTGAGGATGCCCTATTGGCTCTGCTTGCTGAATGTCACGGGTTGGTGTCACCCACAGGACTGGGAAGCAGGGCTTGCCCTGGCAGTGGGTGCAGGATGTCAGGACCCTTTGCTGGGATCCTCCTGCAACTGCTTTGCATGTAGAAGTGTTTGGGTTGCAAAAGCAATGTTTGCAGAAGCACAACGGTGGGGTCAGGGCGAGAGGGAGGATGCAGCTTTTCTGATGATGACAAAGCAGAGGCAGGTCCGGTGACAACCTCTCAGGGGCTCTTCGCTCAGCAGTTTTTGATCCTAAAGACGACACTATGGTGCTGGCAGCAGCACCAGTCCCTGCTGTGGTTCTAGCCCTTTGCAACTGTCACCTGAAATGCCAAACTCCCTGGCTGCTTCACTCTGCCCTGGACACGGCGGCATTGTGCCTGTGTGGCACTGCCCTCTGCTGTCGGTGGCTATGGAGACAACCGGCCAAGACCACTGCTGCTGAGTAGAAAAAACTTTTGTGTCACCCTAGGGACTGCTGAAGGACCTGGAAAGTCAAAAAGCTGCCCCAGGAGGACGCTGCATCCAGGACCAGTGCATGGTCTCCAGGCATGACAAGCAAGCAGCAAAGTCCTGGAGGAATCAGCGCCTGCTTGGGCTTCCCCTTTGCCCCGTCTGAAAGCAGAAGTGGTGACTATTTTTGGTGCTGTCTCACTTCGGAAAGAGTCGTGCACGCCTCCGAACATCACCCCTGCTACGGCACCTTGCTCTGAGCAGAGGAAATGAGTAATGGTGAAGGTCTCGCTGCCTTTCCATGACCCAGCCCCGGCTGTGTGCCCCAGACCTCTGCCTTGGGGCTGCCTGGTGTAACTGGAGTTTCCTTCCATGTGCTGGGCAGACCAGCTTCTTGGGGATGTGAAGAATGACTCTTAAAACTGTCTTTTCCAGCAGAGAAACACTCAGACGAAGCCTCCCAATGATATATATGTAACTTTGCATGTCCTCCCCTCCATCTGCAATCCTTTATTGCCTTCTCTTAGGCTGGAAGGGCTCAGCTAGGAGGATGAGGACACCCAATATGATGCCAGAGCTGGTCCTCATGTCCCAAACTCTTCTCGACGAAAGGCCTCTAGATGGGGCTTTAATGCAATATTGCTGCTGGCCTCTGCCAGGCTGTGATCGCCCGCAGAGACCGGGGGCTGCTCACCTTCCGGTGCCTTCAGGGGCACACGGGGCCATGCCCACCATCAGGATAAGAGAACTGAGATATTCCCAGAGCCTGGTGAATCACGTGGATTTGACAAAGCCATTTGCTGGATTGGATTAGACACCCTTCTTCCCCCCCCATGTTTCACACCCCACCCCAAGGGGTACTGGGCAGCAGTGGGGAGCCCCCAGACCCCATGCACATGCTTTGCATGGTGCTTTTCCACAAGTCTGGTTTGCAAAGGTTCAATCAGGGACTGGGATGGGATGTTTTACACATTAAAAACTAAAGCAGCTTCCCCCCCCACCTCCCGGATTGTATTCTGAAAATAAGCAGAATCCCAATAGTTTGCACAGTACTGGGAAGGCTGGAAAAGCCAGAGTTTGTGGCCAGTGGTGAGAATAATTTCATCAAGCTCGCTCCAGCGGCTATTGCAGGGCAAAAGGTTCATCCCCATTAACCCACCCCCCTGCATGGTTCCTGAATCAGTTTGTCCACAGACTATGAGGGTCAGGAACACAAACAGCCCCATCACGATCGCGCAAAGGTCTTGCTGTCTCATCACGCTCCCAATTTGTCACCTGCTGGGCAAAGCTCTGCGGAGCTGAACACCTTAATCCCCTGGGGATGGTGGCTTTTGAAATGAGAGTCCAGTGCCAAGTACCTGTGTGTCCTTCTGTCTCAGTCCCTGTGGTGACTTAGGGAGTGGGGGTGTGTTCAGCAGCACGACACACACACACACGCTCAAGAGGGAAACGTTTTTGTTCTTGGGTGGCAGCAGGCGCAGAAATTACCTCGAGGATGACGATGAGAGTGACGTCGACTGACCTGGAACAACCGAGCACCGGCCCCACGGGCTGACACTTAGGGCATTAACTACTTCCCAACCGGAGTGCTCATCATCCTGTCCGTGGATTGGGGTCTCTGCACTCCCCTCCACTGCACCAGTGATTGCTGGAGTACATTGCTCTTGCGCAGGGATGGGAGTGTGTGCACAGCGGTGTGTGATGCCTGTGCCTTTCACCATCCAGCTTTTGCACAACTGAATCTGCACGTTTGGTCCGTGCATAGCTGATCAGCCCTTTCATATCCAACCCTTGCACGGCCAGCACTGGCACAGATGGCCAGCCCTTGCACACCTGGCCCTTGCATGGCTGTCTGCTCTTAGAATGTCCTTGCACAACAGTCTGGCCTTTGCGCACCCACCCTGAGCTCCGTGGCCCATCCGTGGCATATCCAGACCTTGCACATGCAGCCCTTTCATGACTGCCCATCCCTTGCTCAGATGCCCAGATGTGGCACATCCACCACTTGCACATATGGCCCTTGCACGATTGCCCATCCCTGGAACACCCCTAACCCTACACACCCATCCCTGGGACACCCAGACCAGGGCCACCCAATCCTGGGACATCCATGTTGGGGATACTCATCCCCTGCACATGTAGCCTGTGCACAGTCAGGCTGGGGACACTCATCCCTTGCACACCCATCCCCGGGACACCCAGGCTGGGGACACCCCCAACAGGGACACCCATCCCCGGGACATCAAGACTTGAGATACCGATGCCTGGGACAGTCATCAACCCCGGGACACCCAGTTTCGGGACCCACAGCCCCCAGGCCGGGGACACCCATCCCCGAGAAACACAGACCGTGAACTTTCATCCCCTGCACACCGATCCCCGGGACATCCCTCCCGGTCCCGTTCTCTCGTCCCCGCCGCTCCGCTGCCACCCCGCCACCCCCCCCCCCCCAACCCCCCCCTCCGGGGGGAGTGTCCCCCCCCCCCCCCCCCCCCCCCCCCCCCCCCCCACCCCCCCCCCCCCCCCGCCCCCCCCCCCCGGCCCCCCCCCCCCCCCCCC
>JAAGNO010028624.1:0-14195 GCA_033439905.1 Ceryle rudis | reverse complement strand
CCCCATTGCAGGGGAGGTTGGCCGGGGCTCTGAGCACCCTGCTCTGGTTGCAGATGTCCCTGCTCCCTGCAGGGGAGTAGGACCAGGTGACCTTGAAAGGTCCCTTCCCACCCAAACCAGTCTGTGATTCTACGTAGGACTTCCTTCATGTGCACAATAAGTGGATAGCTGCATCCCTTTGGATACTGGGATTATTCCAGGGGCTAATGTTCCAGAGCAGAATAAAACCTTATCGTAAGGTGGGAAGGGAGGAGAAATATTCCAGGTGATGATCCCTCCCTGGTTGTGCCAGCAGTGGGCTTGTCTTGAGGACATAGAATCTCATTAGGTACTTGTGGCTCATTGAAGCAAAATTTTGCTTCATGATCTAATTTCTCACATGGTTGGTGTTCACCCTGTATTGCTGAGGTCTGGCTTTGCTTAATTTTAGTGGGAAATGGTAGCAGTAGGCATTAACGCATCCGTGATGAGTACGATGGTTTTTCTCCTAGTTTGACGTGTTCTTCAGTTCATAGTTCCTTATGGCAGTTCACAGAGGCCTAAAAATGATGATTTCTGTATCTCTTGTATTGTGGTGCTGCCAAAATCACGACCACGGTCCAGGAATACGCTGCTAAAACCATGAAACAAAAATGTGTTGATTAAAAAAAACACCCAAAGCTTGGATCTGATACTGCTGGAATCCTTCAACTTAACCTTCTAATCCGCATTGCAGCTTTCATGTTTAGTATCAGCCGGGGCCAAGGGGCCACAGCAGCCTCAGTTTCTGATCCAGAATAATTTCTTTCATGTGCAGTGTGATCTTACTCCCAGTGTGCGACTGCAGAGCCAGGTCTGCAGTGAATTCCTTGCAGGATTGGCTACACATCTGGTGGTTTTCATAGTTGCCTTCTGCCGTCGCTGCTCAAGGCTGTTGATCACATAGTGATTCTTTTGTCATTATTTTGTGGATCTACCAGTGTCCTACAGAAAGGTCCAGTTAGACTAATTAAGATATGCAGAGTGAAAAGTGTGCAGGTACCAGAATGATATGTTGGGTGAATTCCATGATTTACTAGTGCTTGTTTTTCAACTGTTATTTACCAAACTCACGTGAGTAAAGAGCTACATGGAGAAACACCAAATACCAGGGGACGCTGGTTGAAGTCTTGCTGGTTCCTTATGTTTGCAGAGCTGCTGCTCTATGGGATGAAAGAAACCTCGGTCCAGCAAAGCTCTCAGGCTGGTATAAAGGTTAAACTAAAGTTTGATGGGCATGTTCAGGAGGTTGAGAGTGGATTTGAAATCACTGAAGGCAGAGGTGGAACTCCAGTGGAGCCACCAGTGAAGGGATGCAGCTAGTTTAATGGAAGAACTTACCACACAAGGAAAGCTGGAGAAGTGGTCTGGTGAGGAGCCAAGAGGGGACACGTCTACCCCTGGAATGGGAGCAAATGATAGTCCTGAACCTTCTCTGGGTGAGATGGAAATGTTGGCACTGGGAGGGGAGATGGTTGCTGGTATCTCACCTACATGTACGTAACTTGTGTTAGCACTGTGAAAACAAACCTTGAGGTGGTCAGTGCCCAGAGAGCTGCAGCCTAAATAGGCAAGGAAGACCTTTTGGAGAGGAAAAGGACAGATTAAGACTTTAATCCTCCAACAGCTTTCAGATGGGCTTTATGCAGTGTTGAATTCATTAGAGCTTCTCCCAGGCTCCAAGGAGAAGTACGAGGAAAAGACCTCGGTGGGCCAGGCTTATCTGTGGGTTGTACCAAGATCCCAGAGATCCCAGAAAGGAATGTAAACGTTCCGATATCTCATGCAGCGTTATAATGAAGCCTTCAAACTTGCCTGGGACTTGTCGTGACAGTCGGCCTGCAGGTAGCTGGTGGAGGTGATTGCGTGGCTCTGTAAAGGATGTGATAGCGAGTAGCTCGGGTACATGTTGCCAGTTGGTTTTCAAGCTATATGAATGACTTTATAGTAGAGTGATGCAGGTGTTAGGAAATTATATTCAGAATTAAAGTAGCAGCACCAGTATATTCCTATTTTTATGTCTTCAGGGACTTCAAAGTAATTCCCAGGCAGATGTTATGCAGAGAGCGAGGTCTTCCGAAGTCTTTGGCAAGCTAACCATTACAGAAACAAAGGAGACGTGGGGTTTGGGAGCTGTCAAAAGAACGATGCTTTGCCCCGTGCCTGAATCCCTCATCGCACTTGTCATTTACTTCACCTTACTTCAGGGAGGCGATACCGACGCCAGCTGTCACTGGTGACTTCTTACGACGAGCAAGGACTTTGCCGTTTCGTCACCCTTTGCAGCTCTGAAAGCAAGGGTTGGGCTCTGAATGTAAAGGTCCTATCGCTTCTTTCTCCTGCTTGGCAAGTGAAGTTTGAGTGAAAGCAAAACAAGAGGTGAAGTTTGGGTGAAAGCAAAACAAGCGATGAAAGATCAGGAGAAGGTGTGTAAAGCATGTAAAAAATGATTGCTGGGGGACTCTGCGACAGAACCCTGGAAGGGTCAATGAGATCGTTGATAAAAGAGATCAAAACAGGGCTTTTGTGTAGCCGACTCTGAAGGAAGTTCTGGGTGGGCAATGGGAAGAGAGGCCTAAGAAGAAGATTAGGAGTATTCTGAGAAATGTTTTCTGTGCCTGGTCAGTACTGTGGGGCTGGAGAGAGGGACTGACCCTGGGCAAGCGCCGGTGGTTGGCAGAGCCCTGCCAAGAGTTTTTGAAGAAAGAGACTGAGGACATCCCATCACACTGAGCCCTTTTTTATAAGAAAAGATTTGAATACACCATCCCTGTCTAAAATACACTTAAAATACAACCTCCTTGTCTGACTCGTGGTGCTCCAGAAGCATCACATCCCCGGGAGGTGCCACCTGGCTGCTCCGTGGCTGTGTCTGCACCACTCTCCTCGCTCTCTTTCTGCTCATCTGCCAGAATCTTGGTGGACTCTCCAGGCTACATCCCCACGCCGTGGGTAAGAGCACGCTGCTTTGGGGGGGAGAAGGGAGGAAACTCCCTGCCAGGACTGAGGCTAAGGGGACAACTGTCTCTGCAGGGAGAGGACTTAATTCCTGCACGGTTTAATGGTATTTCAATGGCTGAAATGGTTTCAGTCAACGCGTACGTTACACAGAGCGCGATGGAGAAGCTGCTGTAAAGCCTCACGGAGTTAACACTTTATTAGTTTCATAAATGTCACCTTGTCATTAACTGTGCAGGTTAAAGGTGGTTTGATGAGGGGCTGCGGTGCCATTCTGCCGAGAAACCCCCAGGGTGGTCTAATGGCCTCTTACCTTCCTGGGTGGTGCAGCCACCATTTCCCAGCTGCTTACTGGTGTTCCTGGCAAGCCTGGCTCCTGCTCCAGCTGTATCAAGGGGTGGTTAAAGCACGTTGCATGTCCTCGGGTCCTGCTGTGGGAATTCACACAGGGGAGTGATGGGATCTGTCCCTGGAAAGGAGGCCGGGTGGCATTTAAACAGCCACCGCTCGGGGAGGGAGGGCTGGAGGTTCTCGTGCCGTTCACTGTGCTGTTGGCAGAACTTACATGTGAATGTATGGGGACATAGGTGTCTCGAGCACCACTGGTGTAAGGACGTACATGGTCTCATGGCCAAGAAGATCAGTGGTTTCCTGGGGTGCATTCAGAAGAGCGTGGCCAGGAGGCTGAGGGTAGTTCTCCCTCTCTACCCTGCCCTAATGAGGCTACCTCTGGAGTATGGTGTCCAGTTCTGGGAGAGACGAGCTACTGGAGGGAGTCTAACAGAGGCTACAGAGGTGATTAAGGGACTGGATCATCTCTTATGAAGAAAGGCTGAGAGCCCTGGGGCTGTTTAGCCTGGAGAAGAGAAGCCTGAGAGGGGAGCTGATCAATGCTCTTCAATATCTAAAGGGTGGGGTCAAGAGGATGGGGCCAGGCTCTTTTCAGTGGTGCCCAGTGACCGGACAAGGGACAACAGGCACAAACTGGAACCCAGAAGGCTCCTTCTGAATGGGAGGAAAAACTTGTTTCCTGTGAGGGGGTCAGAGCCTGGCCCAGGCTGCCCAGAGAGGCTGTGGAGTCTCCTTGTCTGGAAACATTCCAAACCTGCCTGGACAAGGGGATCCTGGGCCCCCTGCTCTGGGTGACCCTGCTGGAACAGGGAGTTGGACCAGATGTTCTGCAGAGGTCCCTTCTAACTCCCACCACACTGGGATTATGTGACAAGTAAATCTCAAACTGTTTAATTGCTTATTGAGAACCTTGAGTGTGATACAGCATTGGCTTGCAAGGAAGCTACATCAGGAGCTTGCTGGGTACATGCCATTGGAACTGGCACTGAGCCGAGTCTTTAAGGAGCTGTAGCCCTCAGTGGAGAACAGCTCTATGATGCCTTGGCTGGGCTTTTTAATCTCGGAGCTCTGCCAAAGCATGTTCCCAAAGTGGGAGATCTTGCAGTAGCTTTGTCTTGAGGAGGTGAAGGTTGCAAGTGGTTGCGCCATACTCTGAAGGAATCATTTGCCTCTCTCTCCTGCACCAGAAAGACATTCAAGGGATGAAAAGACACGTCTCTGCTTTCACCCTTGTTCCTCTGAGGAGTCGGGTGGTGCCGGAGGTGTTGACCTACCCTGGAGAGGCCACAGTTGTGCACAGTACATCTGTGAAGAGTCATTTCCTTGCTCTGAGAGAAGCCCTCTTTTGAGCTTTGCCGAGGAGAAGCGCGCTTGAAGCACCACGAGTCATTGAATTAATGAGCTGATGTCTAAAAAGTGTTTTGAAGAGGAAAAGCACTAAATAAATATGAAGTAGTGTTAATATTACTTTTAATAAATATAAGAGCACATTCCATAAGGAAAGCTGGTGCGATGACGTACGTTTCGCTGGGTATTGGTTCACAGAATGGCTTAGGCTGGAAGGGACCTTAGAGATCATCTAATCCAACCTCCCTGTCATGGGCCTCTCAGCTAGACCAGGTTGTTCAACCTGGCCTTGAGCACCTCCAGGGAGGGGGCATCCCCAACCCCTCTGGGCAGTCTATTCCAGAGTCTCACCACCCTCCTACTGAAGACCTTTTTCCTCAGATCCAATCTAAACCTATTTTCCCTCTGTTTGAAACCATTTCCCTTCATCCTGCTGCTGGACACTTGAGAAGAGCCCCTCTCCAGCCTTTCCTGTAGGAGCCCTTCAGGTATTGGATGGCAGTTGAAAGGTCCCCCTGGAGCCTTCTCTTCTCCAGGCTGAACAATCCCAGCTCCCTCAGCCTGTTGTTGTAGCAGAGGTGCTCCACACCCCTTAACAAAAGAAGAATTCAAGAGTCTTTCTCCCGATTTCAAGATTAACCTTTAGTCGCTATAGAGACCTCAGACCCATTTCACTCCAAAACAGGTTAAAACTTGTACTCAAGCATTTTTATGTCTTCAGGAAGATGAAGGAAGGCAACATGGTAACAATCTCCACCATATACCCTCCCCTCAGATACATCGTGGGGCTGGAGAAGCTCTTCTAAAGAACCTCTCCGTTTCTGTATTGAAATTCTTCCCAGCTCCCTTGGAACGAGATACAAAGGTGGATAAAGAAATCTGGATCACAGAGATAAGCTCCTGAGGTGAAGAGCAGGCACAATGGAGTGAAAAGCAGCACCGTTATGTAAGTACATTATTTTAATTGAAAAGCAAAACGTCCTTATATTTCTTGGGACCAGATTGTGTCACGGACTGCGAGGGGATACACCGAGTGAGGGCCTGTTGTCATCGCCGTGTACAGGCTTCATTGAAGTCAGGAGGATTTTTTTCGGTTACGTAAATTAGGATGCTTTGGATTTCACTCCCCAGTTTTCAGCATTTTGATCTAAGTGAAGGCTGCTGTGCCTTCATTGGCCATCGTTGCCTCGAAAGATGGTCGCGAGGTGCACTTGTTAACTTCTGCTCAGCACATTTTTGGAAGAGAAGTTGCAGACAGATCGCTCAGTCTTTGGAGAGATCTGCTTGAATTGGAGATCTTCCAAAAAGCTGTTTTGCCGGTGCTAAGTGGCCTCTGTCAGCCCTGGCTTGGGCACAGACATTCCCTCTTCTTCCTCCTCCTCGTTGCAAGTTGGTCGCAGCGGCATCTGCGCCAGGGCGGCGCTGGAGAAATATTTTGCTTCCAAAACTTTATCTTTCAGGAGAGATATGTTGACATCTTTGTGGGAGAATGAGGAGGACGGGGAAGTTCTCGCACCCTCTTCTGCAAGCATAGGCGTGGTTTGGTGTCAGTCTCTCTGTGGGCCTGGCTGGCACACTGTGTGTTTCATCGTGCCGTTCTTCTTGTAGCCACCTTTGTTCTTGCCCTTTGAGATTGTTTCTGAATTTATGTCCTCAGAGAATGAGCAATCACATATAAAATGCTGTGAGGGTAAAGACGATGGCTTGTGGGGGGAGGGGGGAGAGGCAGGACTGAGGTCTTCTGTCCTCCCTCCTTTTTACCAGGAGTCCCATGGAAAAGACAAGAGGTGATGGGTACAAGTAGCTCCTGGGGAGATTCTGTCTGGACATAAGAGGAAAATTTTTCACAGTGAGAACTTCCCCAGGGGAAGCGGTTGAGTCCCTAACATTGGCCACTTTGAAGATAGGTCTGGACAGGGAGCTGGGCCAGCTTGTCTAGACCAGGCTTTGGACAAGGAAGGTTGGGCGAGATGATCTTTGAGGTCCCTCCCAGCCTGGGGTTCAGTGATCCTCCCTGCCCTGGCAACCCCCTGTTCTGCCAACACACAGTGGCCGGTCAACTCCATTATTGCTGGATCTACGTCTCTGAGACCAGACATACCAGCACCTTCATGACTCATTTGCCATCCTTTGTGAGCTCTCACCCAAACAACCTTGCATGGTACTTCCCAGAGAGCCAGAGCCCAGTCAGAGGCCGTCCTTCCAAAAGCCGAGCACCAGGTATATACTCATACATATGTCCCGAAGAATCTCATCAGTGGCTCAAACTATTGCACCAAAGATTACAGTTGTCTCAAATAATGCCGTATTACGCCCCATAAATTCACTAAGGTGACCCAAGAGCGCTCATTAGAATTTATTTTCGCCGTACTTATTGTCAGTTAACAGACTAAACAAGAACTGATGGCTCTTCAAGCAGTAACAGTAAATTATAGTTACGGTGAACACAAATGCCTCATTACGTCTAGTCAAGGTCTATTTCCCCTTTACAGCGAGAACTGTAGGAAAGCGTTGGTTTTAATTTATGAATAAGGATGCGCAGGAATCTTCCCTTCCCTATTTACATAAACACGAAAGACAATTAATCTTCTGTAAAGTAACCGGAGTGATGTTTAAAACGTACGGGCTCCTTCCAAAAGGCGTTGGGAAAGGGCTGCGGGGTATCCGTATTGCAGGGTGTTTTAAAGATAAGCTGTTAGATAGATGAGTACAAACAGCAGGAGAAGAGACAATTTATTTCTTTTTTTTTCTAAAGTCTAATTTTCTGCTGTATGATCCTTTCGGCGAAAAGCGATGCGTGGGTTTTTATTTGCTGAAGGGTTGGGGTGAAAGGTACGTCAGAGTAATAGGAAGAGCTAAGGCAGCAAAATAGGATGAATTTTTATTGCAGCATTACCTGTCTCATCTCCTCTACGCGAAACGTTCTCATGATTTTCAGAAATATCTTTTATATTAATGTTATGGTATAAATAACAGAGTGATGGAGAAGAAATGGGCTTGTGTGTCCAGATTAGTCCTGCTGGATAAGCATCTTTTGGTTTTAATAAGTTATTCTTGATGTATTACCTACCTATAATCTGCTTAACAGCCATATGACCTACACAGGTTTTTATATGCATTATAGACAAAACGGAATGGGGAGAGAGGGCCAATGCAAATAACCCAGCCAAGGCCGATACCCAAGGCCCTTGGTTTTGTGTCTCGTTCTTCTCAAAAAGGCTAATTGTGTTCTACGGGCGTTTTAATTAGTTTTAATACGTGGAAAACCACGCAGCATAGGAAAGGAACAAATCAGAGAATATTTAGATGCTGTAAATATTTTGAGCTAGGTAGCTGTTCTATGAGTTCTTGAGGAAATGGGCAACTTTTGGCCAAAAATCTTATTTCTCAGGCTGTTGCGTGAGCCAGAAGGAAAATGAATGTGATTTTCAGGGCTTGTAGCAAGGCTTCTGTGTTCGGGAGGAGGCGGGGAGAGGATATTTGCCTGTAAGTTGAATGCATTTCCCCTGAACATCCTCGAACAATAACAGAAACAAACTCAAGGGCGTTAAAACAAAAGTCCTATTTGCACAAACCGAACGTGTTTCGTGAAGTTCTTGTTCTTTATCCCCTGCTTTCCTCTAAAGGTTTGTATTTTTCAGATCAGACCTTTAGTCTGATCCTGTCCACATTTCAACCTATTTTATTGTTGCTGCAAGAGATAAATTTTGGATACTGCCCACATAAAATATCTGGTAGTATTTTTTGGTTCCTTGGACACAGCACAGTGGTTCTTTGCCCTCTCTGGGACTTTTAAGATCAGTAACTCAATGTATCTTTCAGGCCACAGCTATTTTGTGAGATGAATTGACTTCCAAACGTTACACAGAACTGATTTTTTCTGTATCTCATCCAACAGAAAGTAATAAAATGTGGAGATCATAATAAAGAAAATGCAAAAAGCAGAGGTAAGATGTAAAAGTAAATTATATACATGCTGTATGCAGTGGGGCTTGGTGCCTTGCTGCCAGTCAGTGGATTTGGTCCTTTTCTCATAAAAGATTTTGGTGCTCAAAAGTCAGGAGTTCTCGTCACCTCTTTGGGTAATCAGAGAAAAAAATTGACTTTTGGAGTGTTGTGGTTCCGATTTTCACGTCTGGTTTTACAACTTGATGTTGTGTTTGCTTAAAGCAATGAAATCAACGAGAAGTAGCCTGTGGATTCCATTTGGAAATCAAAATATCCCTGTGATTTGTCAGGATTTTACAGATCTACTCTTTATTCTGGACAGTGATTTCGCCATTTAGATTGGTGCCTTTGCCGTGACAATTTCTTGTTATTTCTTTTAGTAACTGAAAAGTTTCCAAAAGTTCCCATTTTTTGAGGAGGAATAGTGTTGTAAAAAGGCATTTACACCTCGTCCAACCCCTTCCTGGTGGGATTCCTGACGTCCACCTGCACACTGGGGAAAAACCCTCGGCGCTGACCTGGCTCCGCTCAAGCTCGGTCGGCGGCAGCTTCTCTGTGCACGCCACAGCCGAGTGTGTTTGAAAGTTGTCATCTGGTTTATGCAAAACCCAGTAAAACCGAATTAATAAAATGTGCTGTTGGTTAAAGAAAGCAATCGATAGGGGAATGAAAAAGAGAAAATACATGGAAATACTTTAATTTACTTGCTCCGCTTGCCCGTTACACCGGCGTTATGTTGCAGTCGCGCAAGGTGCAAAATTAGCATGCAAATGTCACTTTGTCCTGAAAATAATGCCCTGGATATCAAACGTTTCCTGACAAGAAAACATTCAGTGCATCAGCATTTAAGTTTTTTGAAGGAAGATTCACGAAATACCTTTTGGAATACCAAAAAACCACCGCAAATTTTGGTACTTTTTTAAAAAGTCAAGACCAAATTGCCGCCTTTGTCTCGTGGAATTAAATTAAGGCAAATGATTATTTTGCTTTTCTTAATAACTGCAAATAATTCCAGTTAATTCAGCCGATCATAATTCACCCCGCTTCACGCAGAAGCCTTCTGACGCCGCAGGATGCATTACATGCCAGAGCTTTCAGCCTGGTATTGATTGATTCTTTGCAGTGGACCTTAAAAATCCATTAAGGAAGAAGTTAGAAGATGTGAATTAATTCTAAATCCTTTGTTGGTATGTGCAGCTGAAGAAAGCCTTTTCAGAACCATTAATCATAACTCAAAATAGACTGCTAACTTTAAAATAAACTTTACAGTAAATTGGAGGACAAATCCAAGGAAGGTATTTAAATTCCTTGTCCTGACATGCACTAAAAGTTTTCTCGAGTGTTTCACTGGATGTGTTTCCAATATTTTTCAGTTTACATTGTTCTGATAAGAATACGCTGACATGCAGCCATCTGTGCCAAAAATGATGATTGCTATTTGAGAGATAAGATGTGTCCCCAGTTTGGAGGCATCTGAAAAGCAAAAACAATCAAGCTTGCCGTCTCCTCCCAGGTAACACCATTAATCAGGCAAAACTTCATTTAGAACAGAAAAAGCCCTCCTTCTGAAATCTTCACCCATTATTAATTATTAAAATTAATTTGTATTGAATGCTTTCTACACCCACTGCTCCCAACAACATCTCAATCTCAGGAATGGAGTACAAAAGCTTCCAATTTAGATTGAAGAGATTATCACCTAGATTATCTTGGCGACCCTGCTCTGGCAGGGGGGTTGGACCAGATCTTTCAAGGCCCCTTCCAACCCCTAACATTCTGTGAAGAGCAGTAGGAACGATGCCAGAAGAGCTGGGTGCTGTTAAATAGATACAGAGAAACCTTGACCGAAATGAGAGCCGCAGATCGATTCAAACTGAGCTCTAATTACACAGTTAGTATTTACTAACCTACGTGAAGCCATCTGCGATGGGTTTCTGAGTGCACAGGAGGAGCCTGCAGCCCAATCCCCCCTTTCTGGTGTATCCACGAGATGTTTCTCCAAAGGCTCGATGCCTTTGAGAGCTCTCCTGAGTCCATGACAAGGCTCGTCGGCTCCAGCGGCCTCAGGTTTGGACGCACCATGTTGGGTTCCTCCTGGGCAGCTGCCTCTCTCCCCCAGAACCCCCTTCTGCTGTCAGCTTGCCCTTAAATCCCGTGCATTGACAGTCTTCTGTGATCAAGGCGTGAGGGAGCTGTACCTAAATGTCACGGTTCCCATGTGGTGGCACTTGTTTGGTGTTTGAGCTTCGCTGCGTCCCCACGGTTTGTTGCTGCATCATTTAACGGCTGGTGGTTTGACTCTGCATAAACCAGAGAGCTTTGGTTCAAACAGAATATAATCTGGCAGTTTTTCCTTTGTCTCCTAATTAGACTGGGCTTGGCTTTGTCACCGTGGCCATTTGTTATTCAAGGTTTATACCAAGGACGTTTCGGTCAAAGGGAGGTCCAGCACTGGTGGCAGAGTTGCATCGCTGCTGGAATGGAGCGGTTGAATTTGGTTCATTGGTTAAGTTTTTCTTTCCCCTGCTGCCATGCTTCTGCCCAGCCCTGGAGAACAGGACTGTTGGCGTAACAACTAGGAAGGGCTGTGGATCACCACGGTACACAGGAATATTTCTCCTAAAATTGTCCATTCTTTCCCAGTGAGGAAAATCAGGAATTGCATTTTCTTCAACTTGAAGGTGAACTTGAAAAAAACAACTGAAAATATTTTCACCATTCCCCAAAGGTCCCATGTACAGTAGTAAATTGCTAACGTAATTGAAACGAAACTGGTGAGCTGTGTAATAAAGATTAATCCTTCCCCGCTCCAAGCACACGCGGTACCTGAGACAACTGCTCTCGCCTGAGACGTGTAACATTGCAGTTAATTTGCAGGTGGTTACTAAATTCATTAGTGCTTTATGTCAGCTTGGGAATAAATTTGCATGTTGATTGTATATATTAAAAAGACGCGAAGAAGTTTGAAGCACGGATGGACAAGGTGGGCTGGGCTGCTGAGCCCTTTGCTAGTAAGTGATAGGTGCTTATATACAAGTGTGTATATAAGATAGATACAGAGAGAGGTATAGCAAGTTTGAATAACATCTTAATGGGTGTTTGGAAGCAGTTACTAAGCTGTGCAATTGGTGAGATAAGTATAGTCGCTTGGAAGAATTGCACAGCAAATGTGGTGTTGGGAAGAGGAGAATCGATTCCCCATCTCGTTACACTGATGCTTGTTCCCATCTCGTTATCTCGGTGCAGCGCCCGGTTCCTGATGGATCGCCCTGGATGGTGGCGTGGTGGTGCAGAATGGAACCAAGCCTGCTGCAGCACTGGGGCAGTCGGTCCCGTACGCTGATGCAAATGGGTGGCTCGGAAGTGCCAGGGGCAAAAATGAAGCATTCATCGAGTACTGGGACACCCCAGTAGCTTCTGACCCTGCAGACACCTCCAAATACGTGTCTTTACTCTGACACAGGCAAGTGTCAGGCAAACACACGTGGGCACCCATTCACCGATGGGTATCTTGCGGCGTCACCTGGCAAACTTGGGGGTGTTCGGCCAGAAATACTTGCACTGATGGGACTGAAGGAAGGGACTTTCTTTTTAATCCTTTGGGTCACGCTTGCTTAGACCATAATAGGTGTTGTGAACCTTTTCCAAGCGCTGCTGCTATTGACTGCAGCAGTTGTTAGATCAGGACAGGCACTGAATGCAGATGATCCTGACCAACAGAGCCCCTGAAGCTTTATATCCTACAGTAGGTAGGAGTCCACGGTTTTAATCCCCTAACAAAGTGTTTCATGTGATTGTGAAGTAGAATTATTTATATAAGTAGATGTTTTCTGTATCTATTGAAAGGTTGTTGTGTAAAATGTCTCACAAAATAAGTTTTCCAGTAGCGATTCCTTTTGTACTGGGGTTTGGGGTTTGGTTTTTTTTCTTCTCTTTTTTGTTCATTTGATTGGTTTGGTTGGTTTATTGTTTGGTTTTTTTTGTTTGTTTGTTTTTGTTTGGTTCTGGCGTTTTTGTTCTGGGTTTTTTTTTGTGTGTGGTGGTTTTGTTGGTTTGGGTTAGGGGTCTTTTTTTGTTGTTAAAGTTCTTGCTTTGGAAAACAGGCACAACAAGCTTTAAAGAGCACCATACAGCACCAGTTATATCACATCATCCACAGTACCTATATACTAAAAATGTTAAGCCAGCCTTTATTAATTCTTCAGGGATTTGCTGTCCTTCATTTGCATAGAACTGTCCCGAGTTACAAATTGCCAGTCACAAAAGTACCTCGGTGATTTTTTTCTTTTGGTTGTAACAGTCATCGTTTCTTCTAATGAGAACATATTTTATCCAAAGGTGTCTTTTTTTTTTATTATTTATTTGAAGTGTATTCTTTATTTTATTGATTGGTTGTATCTTGGTGTATTCAGTTAGAAAACTGTGCATCTTGTGCTGCAACTGTTGGTAATTCAGCTGCTCTACTCCGTCTCTGTTGGTGTAGGTGTAGTTAAGGAAGGGAGATGCGTGGATTCTTCTGAACAATTCTGGGCAGCTGGAGTAAGTTCTGCTCTGGAGAAGCTTAAGTTTCAGTGCACGGAGGTGTGACAATCAAAAGACAACATTGCTATGCAACAGGCAGAGCTGAGCGTAGGAATTTTCTACAGTATTTGGGTGTGCTCTAACCCCTTCCTAGAAGTTGTTGTCAATAGTGTTCATTTTTGACAACAGTTAAATAAACAAAAATGAGTAAATGCAAAGGATACTCTGCGAGAAGTCACCTGGAACTAAGCAGAACACCTTGAAATTCAGGAGGTCTCACTCTGCTCATTTCACAGACCACTGTTCTTCTCTAACTTCTCTAATTCTCCTAGTAAATAGTTGAGAAATTAAAGAGTTATATCAAAGGTCACCTTTTATTCACAGCTCTCTTTTAGGCTCCAAAACTAACTGCCTGAATTCAAAACTCTCCTGCACTGCTGGTCTTCAGGTAGGACACGGTGCACCTCAAACCATGAGAAATCACACTGGCTTTTTTTAGCTACAGCAAAAAAAAAAAAAAGAAAAATCTTCGGCACTTCCCACGTGATTGATGTTGCATCACTCCTGCGTGTGCCAAGGTAAAGTCCAAATGTATTGCTGAGTGCCAGGAACAGGCCCAAAAACCATTTCCATCTGTCCTTCCCGTGGCTCTGTTGAGCGCGGTGGAAGCTTGCAGCCACTTTCTGTGCATAAGCAGGAGGTCAGGAAGCAATGGCTGCAATGCCATTGAAATGCTCGAGGAAAGTGAGCGAGGAGGTGATTTGTAGAGCATAATTAATTTGACAAATGCCACCTTTCTTTTTTTGTATATTGTCTTTGAATGAACGGGCAGCTTCTCCTGGATGTTTGACATTTGCAGCGTTTGCTTCCCAGAAGGTTCTCTGAGAGCGAAAGCTGTTGATCGTAGAATCGAGGAATTATTTTGGTTGATCTTTAAGATCATCAAGTCCAACTGTTAACCCAGTGTTGCCAAGTCACCACTGACCCCTGGCCCTCAGCACCACAGCTCCACGGGGGGCTTGGAAACCCCTCCAGGGGTCACGGGGACTCCA
>JAAGNO010028622.1:0-20680 GCA_033439905.1 Ceryle rudis | reverse complement strand
GTTTTTTTTTGTGTTTGTTTTTTTGGTTGGTTGGTTTTTGTTTTGTTTTGTTTTTTTTTTTTTTTTTTTTGTTTTGTTTTTTGTTTGTTTGTTTGTTTGTTTTGGTTTTTTTTTTGTAACCTACTAGGCTAAACCTCCAAAGTTTCCAGGGAGTCGGTTCGTCGTTTGTGTGGTAGTGGTACTAGTGAGGGCAAATACTACGTGAGGGCAAAATTGTAAGGAGAGGGCTTGGAAGCTTTGGGAACAATGGAAACTTGATCTTTGTATAAGTCCCTGAAATCGCCTGAAAACCCAAAATGGATGATCAGGTAATAGAGGATGTAGGGAAGTTTGTCCTTTTCCTTTCTTACAGTCTTGCAAAAAGGCTCTGTGGAAAGCAAAGATGCACTGTGATGACAATGCGAGTTGATGATATTCCTTGGCTTTTGGTGTTGACAGTCTTGATATCTTGGTAGAGCTGTTTTTGTGTTTTAAACTAGCATCCCTGTCTCCAGCACGGCATCTGCGCTGGGATGATGCGTGCTGCAGGGGAACCGATCTCTGTATCTTCCTCTATTTCCAAGCAAGCTGCTTGTAAGCACTCTTTGATGCATGTCAAAGGCCTGGCTGTGCCCATGTGCTCTGCATGAGCCCACAGACAGATCCTGTGTCAAAGCAAAAGTAAAGGAATCGACTTTTACATTTTCCTTTTTTTTTAATGAAGTTATATTTCATTTTGTGTAAACACCACAAAAAAAAGAGACTTGCTTCATGCACTTCACTTTGATCTCAATCCAGGTTTGCCCTGGGCTTCCCTTACTTCTGCCTGCAGGGAACTTGCATTAGTTAACCACAAATAAAGTGGAGATTCTGACACTTAAATTCTAGTATGTCAGGAGAGGGTAGCAGCAAAACCTAGCTGGAATCTGTATTAGCATGTTTGCAGATATGGATCAGAGGTTGGAAACACAGATGTCATGAGGATGAATGAAGAGGAGAAATTGCTAATCAAATTCTTGAGGACTACAATGCAATAAAACAGGGTAACTTGATGGAAAATGTAATCAAGCCTCCTAGTCTGTTTTCCAGATACATTTAGGCTCAAATTTTTCGGGCTTTATGCCACCCTCTTCACATGGACTTTAAAGGGAAGGAGGATGTCTGCAAGGAGCAATGAAGTAATTTAGTTTTACCAAGCAGGTCTAGTAATCCTGCTGGACAGATCTTCCAGAGGCTTATTCCCCTTTAACTGGGGGAACTACTGTAAATAAATTCTCCATTTTGAGATCTTTACTAGTACAGATAATACCAAAGCAGAAGAAAAAAAGCAGATTTTTCCCCCCCCCCCCATTGGTCAATAAACTGGTTAAATCTGAGAAATGTTTTATCTGTCTTGCACACATAAAACCCACTTTTTCTTTTGAGTTCCAACACCTGATTTTGTACTGGGGGAAACTGGTATTTGTGCCTCCTGTCGTGTTTATCAAAACAATGCAATCGCAGAATATTTATCAGTAAAAAGTGTTCATGGACAATAAATTGTAATACATGTGGGTTGATTTTGTGGTTTCTTTGGGGGGTTTATTTATTTATTTATTTAAGTGGCTGGACACACTAAAAAATGCCTTCATTGTTGAATAGAGTGTCTCCCTTTGCTCAAAGATTCTTCCTGGATATAGGAATCTCAGATACTCTGACATTGTTGTAGGATAAAAGGAACTGAGCAAGTTCAGAGCGGAGCTGCAGGTGTTGGCATTCTACAGAATAACCTAAACTGGTTTTCTCTGAATAATGCAGTGTAAAAACACAGCAGTAGCTGACATACTGCCTGCATTTTGAATTTGAGCCAATATTTAACCCTGAAAAAAGTAATGATCAAGCACTCTGGGTTCTGTAGTATTTCAAGCACATCATTTTCAAGGTTTTAACACTGACCAGATGGAAGATGATGCACTGAATTGCAGCTTTAAGACTTAGAAGGTCTCTGCAAATTTAGCTTTTCATTCTTCCTCCTTTCTTCCTAAAATTTGTTTGCAGGTTGCATACAAAGCATTGTTTTGACAGGCACAGCCTGTTTGTGACAGTAAGCTTTAGCTTTTAGGGAAAATGATAAACTGCCAGCAAGTTGTGCTCATTAATGAGACAAGATTGCTTTAAGATCAAACTTTTTAGGTTCCATCTTAGAGGCAATTTGTGATTTTAATACGTACAAGGATGTGTGTGTATATATATATATATATATACTGGGTCTTGCAGTCAGTGACACAGGGACATTATCCATTTTTTCTATGCAGTAAAACAAACAAACAAAAAAGAGTAAATAGTTAAGTGACCTTGCAATGGGTTCAGAAGCTGTTTAACAGGCAGGATTAAATGAGGGAGCATCACAGCCTTATGAAAGGATTTCAAGCCTGAGCTTGTTTCCTAAATAAATAGTTGACACCACAGAAGCTAGGATAATGAATGGATCTCAAATATAAGCCCATGTGCTCAGAGACTGGGCTTCCAAAGAAGTTTGCCTTATCAAAGCAGCAAATTGTGGATGGCAGTGATCAGTGGAGCTGGTGGAAGTGCTTGGTAGCTCCCTCGGGGTTTGCCTGTCAGGTACAGTGGAATTTAAAGCACATTTCTGACTGCTCTAAATCATGGTAAGAAATGGGGGACAACTTCTGTTGACCCTGCACTTGGGGGATTTAAAATGGCATCATATACCCACTTCTGCTACACTACAGCTTGACGAGCTGTGGGGAAGCTTGACAAAGCTGGAGGGATGCTCTGGTTGCTTACAGCTGTATAAAACACACAGATTTCCTTTGCTGTTAAAATAGAAGCAAAAGTTCAGAAGTCAAATGGAAGCAGCTGCTATTGGAAACTCTCACATTGTCTCTTCTTATTGCCTGCAATTTTCTACAGTTCTGTTCACCTCATGTAGGCCTCCAGGACCTGGGAATTGGCTGGCTTTGAGATGCTGCCCTTTGCTTCCTGCTGTTCCTCTGCAGTCAGCAGTGAATTGGTGAGTGACTGCTGCTCAGATGCTTCATGGAGGTTTGGTTACGCTGAGCCTTCAAGTTCACAGAGGGATAAGCCTCAAAGCCAGAGCCAAAATGGGATCTGGAAGAAGCTTTTATGTGTTTCCATGCAGCTATGTTAATATTTACTGAAAAGAGTCGGGAAAGTTCTTGCACTTCATGTTTTCATTTTGCCTCTGCACTGTTTTGTGCTCAATTAATTTGGGTTTTGGGCTTGCTCAAAATCTTCATGTGGTTTACCCCAGAGGTGGTAATAACTGGAGGTGGGAGAGGGTGTACCTCTATTTGAATTATAAAAATGCTGAACTGTGTAGGGGATACAATACAGGAAGTGCTACAGGAAGACAGCAAGGACTCTTAACAACAATACTGAAAAGGGAAAACATGATTATTTTTTCGTGCTCATTTGGAGTCCCCCATGCACCATGTTCACTTGTGGAGCTGAGGGCTACAAAAAAATATGTTCCTCAGGGATGGCTGAGAGCTTCCATCAATATCAGACTCCTTTATTCTCACCAGAAGATTCATGATCAGGCCCTTCTCTCAGATTTTCCCTCGGAAAAAAAAGTATATTTCTTTGATAATATCTCTTTTTGCCTGCAACTAAGCTACTCAAGTCACCTGTATAAGAAAATACAGGGGCTGGAATCTGTGATCATAGCTGTGGAGCTGTGAGTTAGTGTCCTGCTTTAAGATCTTTGCTCTCAATGGCCACACAGTGGCAGCAAAAACCAAAGAGGCTTCCCCACCCTAAGTCAATGTGGTATGAACAATCTATTCGTGGCTGTACAAGACCCAGTTCGTGCTGATAAGGTATGAAAAAAGGGTATTTAAGTGCAAAAAAACTCCTACCTATAAGTCACGGAGGGGAGAACTTGAACCCATGCTGCCCAAGTGCGATACTTGATTGAGATTAATCCTGTTGTGGGGAAAGGCTGGTGGGATTCGCTTCTACCAGCACTCGTGTCCTTTTAGTGCTCTGCTCCTGGAGAAATCAGACCAGAAAGAAGTGACACAAACTTTTAGTAAGTTTTGGTGGAGTTGCATGGGTTTTCAAGGATACGAATAAGCATGGTTTTAGCACCTCTCTGAGGATGAGTTAAAGGCATAGTGGAAATCAGTTAGGGTTTCTTTTTTTTTTGTCATTTATACCTTCAGGGTCCTGTTAGGCTGTGTACTCTACAACCACAGTATGAAACCATCCTCTAACTAACCCTTGAAGTCTAAATAAAAAGTAATAAGGAAAGGACACTTTCATTACAGATAAGACACCAAAACATGGAGGCAAAGAATGACTTTTTTTTTGTGGATAAGGATTTATCTGGAGACAACTAAGTAGCTGAATCTCTTCCTAAAGCACCTAATTCCCTTGGGATGAAGTCTTCGAGCACTTGAATGCTTCTTGCCTAAAACTATACTGGAAATACCCCAGGTGGGGGTTGGAAAAGAAACTTTTATCACAGCCCTCTGGCACATCAGCCCTCATCCCAAAAACCACTTTCTGCTCCATGGCCTGAGCCATAACCAACGTAGGAAGAAAAGGAAGAAAGGTAACGAATTATTTGTTATAAAAGAAAAACAGTGCAACCCAAAATGGATTTTTACCTCCTGGACCATAAATCTTCATGGCTTCTCTCCTTGTCTAGAAGCATGGGAATTTCTTTGCAATCAGAAAAACACGTTGGCTGTGTCTATAGTGTGCTCAGCTCAGCAGAAGTCAAAAGTCTGTGCACTATGTGGAGCCATAATTAGTACAGGACACTAGTCAAAGGAGGAGGTGTTTGTTAAGCAATCACCGAGTGAGATAGGAGGCTCTGGGTGCAGCAAGTAGCAGCATGGGCAGAGAGCTTGCATGAAGGAATGTGGCCATACAGGAAAGCAGGGTAAAACACCACCAGGTGTGTGAACTCTGAAGGTTTTTTTTGGTTTTTAAAAATTATTTTGCCTTCCTTCTAAGTGGATTAAAGGAGACAATGTGAATATCTTCCTTAATTATCACCATTTCCTACATATGGAGTAATTTACTAGTTTAAATAGGAAATAATATAGTACAATTTATTTTAATGTCTCATCAAGTAGAGTAAGAGTGATTCAGCCCACTGGTTTATGCCCGTCCTGTAGGAAAGGGTATTTGAAGCTATAGCCGTACACATGTGCTGTACTCCTATAGTACAGGTTGTAACTTTTGGCTGTAGCTCTTGCATAACACCACAGGCCTATTTAGTCCTTTTGTTCTCTTGTCTCTCCAAGTTCATCAGAAAAGATGTATTACAGTTGAGTTGTATTTATCTTGCAGCTAACAACAGTTGGCTGGAATAAAGAGTCTGTTGCCAATTTTAAACTTTTCTTTTTCTCACTAATCATTTGTTATATAAGAAAAATAGTGTGACCCAAAATGGATTTTTACCTCCTGGTCCATAAATCTTCATGGTTTCTCTCCTTGACTAGGACGGGAATTTCTTTGCAAGGTGCTATAGATCAAGATTAATGCTCATTCTGTGTCCAAGGCTGAACACAGGACCTGAGCACTGGCAAAGCCTCTGCAGGCTCCATATGATTTTTCACTGTACTTTGCAAATGATGTGTTCTATCATGAAATTTGTCATTATTTCACTGCAAGTAGCTCCTGGAGGGCTAGTCTGACTGTGAAGACAATTCTGGAAGGTTAGGTATTTAAATGAATCCTTCATGCAAAGATTAAAGTTCAGATTGTCAGACTGCTGGGTGTAGATGTGCTCACCTGACTATATGTGTCTGCTTGTCTGCTAATCCTAAGATTCCTCAGAGACAGCTGGTAGTAGGACATGGGCACTGGGGCATGGAGGAGCGCTTGGAAATGTCTTTTGAAAGGCTTCATGACCCTGCTTGGAAACATTAATGTGAATAGAAGGAGCACATGGATGGGCAGACTGGTGAGATGCATGGCTGGTGCATCCCAGTGCCTTGGGACCCCATGCTGCAGAAGGAAGCCAAAGACTTTGTTAAGGATGAGTGACAATTTCTGTAAGAAGAAGCCCTTTCTCCCCTATATGGAAGGGGAGAAGGCTGATGAATGCCAGCCTGTGTCGCTTAGTTCCTGAAAAATACTGCGTACTTAGTTGCCATCTCATGGTCATTTGGGCCTCTGTGCTCCTTTTGCCTTTCGCACTGTTTTTCTGGTCACTGTCCACAGCCTACCCTGAGGTGTGGTATCTGACAAGCTTGCCAGCAGTGGGCATTCAACTTGTATGGTCAAGCTTTCTGTTGATTTTTTTCCTTTCATGGTAATGAGCAGTGACTGGTTCCCCACACACCCTCCACCAGCACTACCATGTCCTCCCCATCATCTCCTGGACTTGATGATGTTTTAGATATCAATCTAAGATTCAACAATCCTCGCAGCAGCAGAGGTGGGGTTGGTTTGGTTAATTTGCATTTTCAGGCATCTTTGTTCTCTCTTATCCAGCTGCTTGTGCGTGGTGCCTCCTTTATGGAGAAAGGACTTGGACATAAACCTTACAACCCTATTCCTAAGCAAGCCTGATAAATCCTCTGACCAGCCTCTTGCTGTTCTTGGGAAGGTGCAAACACTTGTACAGTAGACAGCAGAAATACTCTGGACCTTACCCAATGCATTTTCATGGGTCTCACTGTTTCTCTTTTTCTTATATGTGCACTCTTAACTTCCATGATAAATCCTTCTCCCCTTCCTTTGGCAGTCAATCTTTCAGTGCCCCTGATGCAATGCCAGGTTTTCAGCATGAAGGGTTTGGGTGAGCTGATGATGCACTTCCCTTTCTCCAGAATCTGGTTCAGTCAGCTCAGTAAGTCTGTGGTTGGGCTTTTTCCCTGAATAAGCCCAGATCCTGTTATTTGGTGTCATTCCTGTTTGCACATGTTCTCTGAACTTTGCTGGCTGTTTGCATAACCAGGAGTGTATTTCCTGGCTGGCGTGTGGCCCTGGGATCTGTTTGTTAGTAGTCTTGGATGGGGATGAGTTGGTATTCAGGGCTGTAGGCTCGTGCTTCATGTTCTCTGTGGAGTCTTCCAGGGGTTTAATTCCTAGTCTCACTTAAAGCCAACTTGTGACGTGATTTAACTTCTGTCCTGTCCTCAACCCCAAATATCAGATTCCCAGATTTGGTGCTGGTGATCTCAGGGAAAGTGACTGGGTTCCTCTCAACGGTGTCTAAACATTACCCACCTTGTCACCATGCAACTGTAAACAAAGGCTCTCCTGAAAACCAGGTTTCCAGGACATGGGATCATTTATGGAGTCTGACACTAATGATGCCTCAGCTGCACTTTGAGATCAAGCTTTTGATATTTCTGCATAACCATTTGTTATCATAGGTTTCCTCCTTATCCACTTTTCAGATTCGCTGTGAATTTCTTGCAGACTACAATTCTTCTTCTCAAGTCATCTATCCACTGAGTGTCAACTGATCATCTTCAGTATCTCAGGTAAGTCAAAAGACAGTTTTACTTTGCTTTTCCCTAGTGTGCCTGATAGTCTGTTTATTGATACTTATGGCCATTCAGTACCACACTGTTTTTCTCATCCACTGTATCTTCTGTCTCTTCTGTCTTCAGACATGCTCGCTCTGGTTTTTGGACCTTCCAGCTCATCTGCGGCTAAAAACTGTGGTTGGACCACAAGAAAGGGAGGAGTGTTTCCTTGATTCTGAGATGAGGACAGGCTAAGCCCATTGGCTTGATGGAGCAAATGACCAACTTGCATCATGAACAGCAAACCACAGATACACATCTCCCAGAAATGTAGAGCTACCCAGAAACCAGCCTGTGACAGATGCTTTAGAGCCTCATACCAGAAGATGCTCTACAAGTGTTTCTATTTAGCTTCCTCATGTATGACCGGTGCTGCTTTCCTGAGTACCATGGGCATGAATCTTAGTGGTAAAGCAAGTGAAAGGAATCAGGTGATGCTATTTAGTATACGCTAACAAGCTTTTCTGATCTTACTTGATTAAGTATAAAGCAATTTCCATTCAAGGCAAACAAGGGAAGAATCTGAGCTTTCTTTTCAACAGCAGCTATTTTTCTACAGAGTTCAGATGCTCTGATCATCTAAAATGGAATGACAATTAATAGTGGAAATGTGCATTTGACACATCCACTTGCCACTCATACAACAGAATCCATAGCCTTCTATACCAGAAGGAATTAACATGCTATAACAAGACTGTGATGTGGTGTTTTCCTGTCAGTGAGAAGCAAAGGGAGGGAGGGAAGATATTCATTTCAGGGGGAGGAGAAGGAGAGATTCCCATAAGTCTGTCTTGTATTGCCAACACTGGAGAGAAATATTTCATGCGTTTTTATAACTTTACTAAATCATACGGGAACATTAGACCCTGCATAAAGAATAGCTTGGAGGAAAAGAATGACTCAAAAGGCAATCTATCTTACTGAAAACACGGTTAAACTGTGGGCATGTACTATTCCTGAAACTGCATTCCCTGGTCTTAAGGTTTATCCTTGAAGTCCCTGACTTAATACAGCTACTGGAGGAAATGAATGTTGTAGTCTGCACAGGATGTTTGTAATGCTTCCAGTGGTATAAAAATAACTTTCCCAGTTTCAATTAAATTGAGTCTTCATAAAGATAACTGTGCAATGAAATTTGGCAAATTCCTAAAGGTCCTGTCTATTTAACTACCTCTGATATAAACAAGATTATCAATGTACTTCACTACTATATCACCCAATAGAAGTCATAGACTTGTAAAGAAGCAGCTTTTTTCTTCACGTTTAGAGTTGTATTTGTTTAAAATCGGTGTAGTCAGCTTCAATTTGAGATTTGACCTCATTCCCTGTTCACGGTTTTCCCTATTTTCTGAGGTTCCAGGCTTTTAATGGAAGTTTATTTCTTTCTGGAAATGTGTTGTTTTGATCCTTTTTAAAAATGTTAATAATATAGTCCTATTTTTCATTTCTCTGTAAAAAATGTAGTATCAGTTTTTCACTTTTTCTTTTAAAAGTACAAAAGGTGGTGTGGAAACAGTTGCTCTTAGGATAGGCCGCAAATTAGAGTCAGTTTGTAAGCACTAAGAACGTTTATGCTGCATCAGACTTTCTCAGCATTCCCACTCCTTTACACTGGGACCAGAAGCTATGTAAAATACCACTGTGAAATATTCATAAAGGAAAATGGAGCAGTAGGGTTTTTGTTTCCCATACACTATGAACAAAAAAGGGGAAATATTTTCATCGTGCACTTTTTTCAGAGAAGTTCAAGTATTAATAAATAACCTTTAGAAAGGAAATTCATTTTAGGTGGGAGGTGACTTGCTTTGTAAGATTCCGTGTCTGACACAGTTAATCTGCTCTGTCTTTGGGAACCAGGGCAAGAGCAGTAATTTTGCTGCTGTGTGATTTGGAGAAACCATAATGGACTCTCTGGTGTGATCAGTGGGGTCCTCTGCATCTAGTGAAGGTGCTGGAAAATACTATTGTTCCCCAGGTTATCCATGTCACATCTCACTGCTGGAGAGTCTGGAAGAGTGATCTGCTCCCCAGGTGGACTGTGCTGTGTGAATAGCAAGTTGTAGCAGAATCTGAGAGAGGGTTATGAAGAAGGGCAGAGTCCCCTTTTGCTAGCACCAGTGTATAAATGACTGTTGAAGCACCTCTTCTCATTCATAGCTACAGAGCAGATGGGTTCAGGCAAATCTGATTCTCAGCTTGCATCAGCCAACATAGCCACTCAAATTTATGCAACCAGTGCAGGTTTTTTCAAGTGATGCAAAACTAGGCAAAGTGGGACAGCCTCACTGACAGGGTTTCCAGAGCTGAATAAAGAGCAGAACTCAAAGGCCAGGCTATTTGGGAAGAGTTTTGGAATGCTGGGAGCAGCAAAGGCCCTAAAATAATTTTTTTTGTCTCTCCAGAATGTAACTTTTTATCAAATGCAGTGAAGGGAAGAGGAAGTTACGTTGGATGCTTGAGTACAGGATTAGAAGGGCTGGGAGGGTAACCTGAAGGTGTCTTTTAAATAAGTTGAGCTGTATCTGTATGAAAAGGAACTGTAATGTATTGTAGTTACTCAGCTTGTGCTGTCCCAGACCAGTGGAGCTGTCTGTTCCCATGGCCTCGTGCCCTGGACCATGGCATCGGATGCCAGGAGCTGTGACCTCTCTCCTCTTCCAGGTGGAGCAGGTAAGTGTTGGGATGCTGAAACTCCTGCTCACTTCAGTTTTGCTGCTTACAGTATCTTTGCTTTTTCATCAGGATTATATCAAGAGTCCTGCATTCCTTCCTCCCCATCTAGTTCTGGAACATCCTGAAGTATTGGCTGCAAGCAGAGAAATAGTGTAAGGTGAGCCAGTCTGGGCATGGAAAATAATTCAGGTACCAACTGAAGAATATTGTTCACTTTTGAGCTGTCGGTGCCGATATTGGCACAGACCTTAAGACATTTTTTCTAATGTGGCACAAGGGTCTGCCTTCAGGGTTTATCTGGTCTTTTTACAAAATTACTGTCTTCCTGTTAAAGGAGTCTAGAAAAGGAGAAAATATTCTTAATGCTTTATCTGATATTTTTCTGAGGATTCCTGTTTTCTATATCTTGTAGTCTCCTATGAAACAGATTGGTCTTAAAGTACCATGGGGGTGTTTTGTGGCATCTAGAAGAGAAAGTAAAAACTGTAGACAATCCATCTGGATTGATCAACTGTAGTAGGGTGGCCTGTAACTGCAAAACTGGATTGTGATGATCTTCCTTCTTTCCTGGACTAAATGTAAGGGTGTTTACTGGTTGGGGGAGAAGTTGTACTTTTTCAGAAAACAAAGCATTTCCTTTCCTTTACCTGATATATATCCTCTTTCTCCTCATATACCCCTATCTCACTTTCCAGGTTACTCCCATATTTTCAAGGTCAAAGTCTGGAAGGATTTTTTTTTTTTTTTTTCTCTCCTCCACTTAGACACTATTATAATTTCACACTTGGCCTTCAGCAGAATTCAGTGTCTCATCTCTTGGAAAGGAATATGCATAGGAAAACAAATAAAAGCACTTACCAGCTGGTGCCTGGTGAATTATGCTGTTTAAAGTTCAGAGATATTGAGCATAGTACTTTCTCGATTGGCATTTATGTGGATGTTTGACGGGAACCAGCTGACCCTTTCTAGCAATATATTCAGACATATATAGACTAGTGTAGTTTCTGTCTCATGATGTGAAAGATGTCTAAGCTCCTGTGAACTTTCCTTGTTCCATCTAGATACCTGATCTCTTCTTGACAGCAAGTGGTCTAGGTTGGTTCCCTTCTTTCTTGATCCCACAAATTAGCTTTTTGGTCGTCTTACCATAAAACATAGGTGGAGACAGCCTTTAGCAGCAGCAGGCTGGCAGAGAAACCTTGATTGAGGTACAATTCCAGCAAGGAGGAGAATGTGGTGTGATCTTCCTGCCTGTTGTCAGCTCTTACCCTCTTGTCTTACTGCTGGACAACTCTTTCCATTTATCCTTTCTGTCCTCCTCCTCCTCTCCAGTCACCCAGCAAGTGTACTTTCCTTTTAACCCTCAGCATGTGTACAGCAAGTGTACAGTACAATCTTTAAATTGTACATGAGGGTTAAAAGGAAAGTAAAAATGCTTTGGTCTTCTCCTCCTGATGTAAGAGGTGGTGTGTCACAACTTCTTTCACCAGCTGCTAGATCACAGCTTGCAACATGTAAATTCTGGCTGTGCTGAAAGAAAGTTTTAAAGGTTAAAAGGGGAAAATACTTTTCCCCAGAACCATGGGAGATCTGGGGCTCTGGTTTCTACTGAACCAAACTATAAAATTGCCTTCAGATGTCTTCAGGATTTAGTAAAAATTAGACACTTTGGTTCTTCATTGCACTGTGATAGTCTGCATTGCAAGGAGTTAACATGCTTTATAAAGCAAACAGTACAACAGCACTACAGTGTTGAAACTTCTGTAGCTTGGCCTCTAAATGATCACGGAGCAAGTTGAGAATTTGCCTGAACAGCAGCACAGCTTTTGTGAAGGGATTACTGGCAAATTTCTTTGGAAGATGTTTAGATACCTACAAATGTTCAGAGAAAGTATTTTCCTACAGTGGTAAAAAGCCAGGTTTTTGAAGAAACAAATCCCTTCTAATTTGGCTGTCTAATCTTTCTTAGATACTAAACTATTTGCATCAGTTCGAGATTCATAAAGAAAACGATCAACAAGATGCTTAAATGATACATAATGTTGGAACATCTTGCTATGTGATTTACAGAAATGCCATAAAAGTGCATGTATTATACTAAGCATTAGAAAGCTCTTTAAAACACCCACACTCAACAGGTTGTTTTTCTTTTGCTGTATTTGAGCTCTAGATATTGAGGATGGTGAATATACAGACATAAGAATTTGGTTTGGTAATTCTGTACCATAATCTTTTATTCATATCCCTATGCAAAGCAGAATATGCTTTTGCTCCCAATTTATTGATGCTTGCATGTCTTATTAGCAGTGCCGAAGCCGGATGTATAAAGCACCTGGCTGTCATCTCTGGCTCCTACCTAGAAACATCACTCAACTTTTAGTGCTTTCTCTCCTTTCACCCACCTAGTCCTTAGGTAAAGTGTTTACATTAAAAACCTTATCAGTAACCTGTTAGGTTTTTCAGGGGCCAGGGCAGGGGGGAGCAAGCTTGAAATACTTTTATGTGTGTATATATGTATCTGTATATATATTAATTTTATATCAGTATCAAAGTTCTGAGAAAAGGATTAGACTTTTTTTTTAAAGGCTGCAGTACCATAAATCTTTGAGCTGACACTTGTAGTTTATAGGGGCTGAGTGGCTGTGGTGATCGTCTGTAAACAACTCAGACATGTGGAAGACAAATTTTAATGAGTGCTCTCAAAACTAAGTGCTACATCTCACTTCTACACATCAAACTCACCTATTTTTGATTTTTGTTATATCAGAGGCAGGTCTGTGCTTTTTTTCCTAATTATCTACACTCAAGCTGGATTCTGTCAAACCCAGAGGAAAGGGAGCATAGCTGTGTACACAGAGGTGGGTTTTTTCACCTGGCCTCACTTAAGCGAGCGTTTAAGCTCTCAGTCAAAACACCTGGGCTTTTAAAGAGGAGGGATTAGCATCTTGTGCTCGGGGATTGTTTCATCTACTTTTGCCCGTGCAAAAAGGCTTTTGTGTTTCGTGTTCTGTCTGCAAAATGTTCAACCTTGTTCTAGGAAAGGCTCCAAAGTAAATTGGAGCAGCCTCGGGGGCTGTTTTAAATCATAGCAGCTGAGGTCTTACCCCAGCACTTCTTGCTCCACCCTGTGCCTCTTCCACCAACACACTCTACAATAAACTCAGAACTTCACCTTTTCAGAGAAAACTTTCCTTTGCATCACTGGTAGGTTTTCCTAGGCTGAGAAATAGTCATATCTCCTTTACAAATAGGCAAAGAAAATGAGAAATGGAGCCCAGCAGCTTTGCTGGGAAATGGGCATTCACCAGTTACTGTAATTCAGCATTCCTATTTATATTCTGAAGCACATAGACTGACAAGTAGGAAAAACATAGCTAGAATAATTGCCCCTGGATATTGTGCTTTCAGATGCAAACTTAACCATTCCCAAAGCTGCTGAGGACAATTTCCCTGAACTTCCAGCATTGTGCAATCAACCACATGCCTCCTCCAGGGTTTCCACTTTCCTCAGCTTTGACAAATATTGGTCCCTGACAGAGTCAGGGCAGGGAAATTGATGGATCAGTGGAATGATCCAGTACCAACAAATCCATAGTAAGAAAAATAGACAGTTATTCATATAATTTCCTCGTTATGACACAATTTCCTGCCCTCCCATTAGACTGTTCTGAAGATCACCTAGATGACAGATGTGCTTTGAAGGCTGTCAAACCCCTCTGCAAAACACCTCTCCTATTAGAAATAGCTGTCTTGAAAAACAATGGTTGGGCGCAGGGTGAGAAACTGTGTGGTGTTAACAGCTTTTGATCACACTTGGCACATACCCAACCAGTTTCTGCTGTGGGCACTGCTTGTTTTTAACATTTCTGATCATATCACAGTAATGCATAGGAATCGTGCTTTGCTTGATGAGTTTTATTATACTTCCTACAGATTTAGTAATCTCCAGCCTTTTTGGAGCATCTCGGAACAAGCGAGGGATGTGGAGACCACAGAGATATTGCTGTACAAGCTAGTTAGGACATGGATGCAGCAGACAAGGGAGGAAGGTGAACCAGTTTAATTAATAGGGTCCTGCTAGTGTGGTTTATATTGACAGAATAGGATTAATGAGATCTCTCAGCTGCAGCTCTGCTGACAGATCTGTGTGTGATAATGTCTGGCACAGAGTGGCAGTGAGCAGATGGAACTGGTAACCTCTCTAGCAAGTACAGCTGTCTTTGGCATAGGAAGCACGATAGCCTTTAATAACCCCCATCAAGACCCTTAGGGATTTATGTACTAAAGGCTCTAAGGGTGTATGTGACACCGACACCTGCCTGCTTTGGCAGACTGGTCAATTTTAAGT
This sequence comes from Ceryle rudis, assembly GCA_033439905.1. Classification (NCBI taxonomy): domain Eukaryota; kingdom Metazoa; phylum Chordata; class Aves; order Coraciiformes; family Cerylidae; genus Ceryle; species Ceryle rudis. Next base: position 6,163 of record JAAGNO010028622.1, on the reverse strand, counting down.
TGTTATCATCATACCTTCTTAAGCTTAGTTATGGTAGTTCTCAGCTCACCTTTGGTCATTTTGGGGTCTTAAATATTAAAAAGTAATTGAGATTAAATGACTAAAGAATCCATAGGTCAGTGTTTTGGGTTTTTTTAGAACAGTCTTTATTTGCTAACACTAGGAGAGAATCTCTAAGTGAGGCTCTAAGTAGGCTTGTGGCCATGTCTCCATGTGAACATTTGTTCTGATCCAGGGCCCTTAACACTGCAGAATTCCTTCAACATCTGGAAGCATGTGCAAGACTAGCATCCCTCAGAGTCAACAGTTCTAGTTAGTCTGAGTAAACAATGTACTGGAAATATGTAGTACTAACATGGATGGAGTCTGCTTTCCTGCTTCAAGTCACTTATGAGGAATGCAAAGCTTGTTTCTTAGCTTAGCTATTAATTATTAATAAACCTAGCTAAAAAGTCTGTGTTAGAACTTCCTCTGTGTGTAACTTTTACTTTAGTTATCCCAGATTGCAGCTTATGGGTGAATACCAGTTCCAGCAGACATGGTGCAAGGTAGGAAAATACCCTCTCACACATGCACTTTTCTGAAAATATACCTTACTCGGTAGAGTCTGGAATGTTTAGATTCATTTCCCTGTTCCAAGACTTGTCTAGATGACACTCTGTTACTCTTCTAGTTTATGTTCGCATGCTCTTGCTCTGAGGATCACTTTGTGAGATGATTTCTGTGTGATTGGCTTAATGTTTAAAACTGACAAAGAGGAATGAGGAATATGTGCAAAGCAATTTTCCTGGGGTCAAAGCAAAAGCGGGTTAAATATGGGAGATGTAAACTTCTGGATCTGATATTCTCCTGTATTTGGAATACAGCGGGAGCTGGGATGTCCTTCCTTTTCCCAAGAAAAGATATTGCCATTGCCTGAAAGCACCTCCTGAGCTGCCAAAAGGGACAGGGAAGCAGCAAGGGTGTTGGTCTTGCCTATTTCAAAGACCAAATGTCTTACTGCAGCTCAAGTAAGACCAGGGGGCTGGAAGCTGAAAAGTCCAGGGCCACAGTTTTCCTTCTTTGAGAAGTACAAGCAGAAAACCAAAAGCAAAATAAGTCACTCATCTTTTCCTTCCATACCAAACACTTCGATGTTACTGGAAGGATCAAATTTTCATAATCTATTTGACTGTTACTGGTTTCCTATCTAAACTTGAGCTAATCATAAAACAAAACCCTAGCTCGCATTAGTCATTTTTATCACAATACTTCTGAGATGTATGAGGATGTATTGATTAATGCTGGTAAATTCCTTGGAGAATCTTGGATACAATTCCTTATTCATCTCCCTGAGTACATTTTTGTTCTAGCAGTTGTCAGCTGCTCTCAGGAGCTCTTAGATTCACTGCAGAGCTCTGCACTGCTTTTGGAATGAATCAAAAACTGAATTTTCAAATGTTCTCAAAGGGAATTGTTTGCACAAGAAACAGTCCTCTGCACTGCTGCTCAGTGAATTGTGTCAGGAAAATGATTACGTAGATACTAAATTACAAGATCTGTCACAAAATGAAGGCTGCTTAAATAGCTTTTAAAAACTATTAATAAATCTTGAGTGAAACAATTGTCTCACATCTTCCTCCTTTCTCACCAGGTACAGACATCAAAATGTAGATAGCACTGAATGGCTTGAAATGGTTGAGTTGCACAGAAACGTGGGCATGTGATTGAAAAAGAGAGAAAAGGAAACTTGAGGTTGTGATGGTTTCATTTCTTTGAAGATTGAGCTCGGGTTTTGCTGTGTGACATTTCCGCTGTTCAGACAAAAAATGGTCAGTGACACTTCAGAGCAGAGACTCCAGCTCTAAACAATATAGAACACAGCCTATAAGGTGAATCATAATGATGTTAAACAGGATAAAAATACGTGGGGTTTTTTCAGGGTAATCTGCTGGAGTTGAAAGTGAGTAGGCAAACCGTAACTAATTATCATCATTCATGTCTAGTCCCAGACTACCGACATGCTTAAGTCTCCTAAGATCTCCACTACCTTTATTTGTGCAGTTGTACAGGATGACATGAACCTCGAAGTAGCTTGGTTTGCATTCTGGGAATGGCTTAATGCTCACAGACCTGGAGAACAAGCACAGCCATGGTCCTGCTTCAAATTCTGCATGTAAACCAGGTGTTCAGATGCAAGAAAAATGAGCCGCATCGTAGAGACTTCTAATTCTCTGTGCTGGTGCCATCAGGACACCTTGGACCCAATTGTCCAACTTTGGAATAAAAGAATTAAAACAGGAGGCTTAACTCTTGCAGGAGTTTTCACCTTAGGTTTTTGAAAAGCTTTTACCAGTTGCATACCTGAGGGTTGGTGCCCTAGGCTAACAAATGTCAAAAGCAATCTGTTAAGCAAACTTCTGTAAACAAGTCAGGAAAGTTGGTGGTGAATAGATGAAGGCAAACAGAATTGCTCAGAATTTTGGTAAGGGGATCTTCAAAGCTTTTGGAGGTGTTTCCAGCAACTTCACCTACCTGTAGGTGAGACAGGAGACCTGAAGAACCCCTCAAATGCTTTTTATTTGATTGAGCTCCAAAGGCTTTTGTTACTAGATACACTACCTATGAAGTCAGGAGAAAGGGTGTTTTAACATACAAGGAAGGACTGTTTTCTTCGGTGATTTGATCTCCTCGTGTCCCTGTACCTTCAAGACTCTTCCTCTTCCTCATAACCCTGAAGGGTTATCTGCTGGAAACAGACTATGCAGAGGGCTGGGCTCGATACTAATGCTTCACTCCCTGCATCTCTGAAGGGTTGCAGCTGAACCTGTGGTTAGGAATGCAGATAAAAGCAATAGCCTCATATTGATCCACGTTGGCCAGGTTTTGATAAAGGCTGATGAGGTAATTTTTTTTTTTTTCTTTCAGCAGTCAGACTATAGGGCAAAAAAATCAGGACAAAGGAGAAAAGTTGCATTTTTTAATTTGCTGAGCAGAGAGCTTTTCTTCCCCTTATAAGAAAATGAGGCATTCATACAAAAGATGAGTAGGATTTGAGAATGCCAACTGTGGTTCTCAATAATGTATCTTTCTTTCTTCCCTCAAAGGAATTTATAATGCCATCCTTAATAAAATACAGAAGAAAAGCCTTTGTGTGCACGAAGGGAAGGTGTACAGTGGCTTCTTTTCAGTATTCCTGGAAAGGTAATAAGGAATTTTGTTTAGATATTCACACTTAAATTTCTCCTGTAAAAATGTTTTTGTTTGATGTGTTTTTAGCTGTGCATTTGTTTTCCAATGGTGAGTTTTACAGTGGGATTTAATTAGTGTTTATCTCTCAGTCCTATACTTAATGAGATAATTTTATAATAATTAATATCTTGGTTCTTGATGGCTTCAGAGTGCCTTGGGTACATTCACAAGATAGCCTCACATTTGTTCCTCTCACGCTTTACGTTGATATGTTGCTGGCTTCACTGGCATTTTGGTGATATTGCCAAAGTGTCATGTCCCTTCAAGTTCTCAACGGTTCTGGTTTCTTATGTATTTCCTGTAATTGGGCGTTCTAGAAAAAAAAAGTTTTAGATTACTATGACTATATCAAATAGAGGAAAGAGGATGATGAACAGATCAATCAAAAAAAGAATCTACAGGGGCTGAAGAGTAGTCATGAGTCACCACATCCACCAGCCTTCACAGGAACTAGAAACCAAATGTAATTTCTCATTCTGAATATCTCTTTGCAGTGGCATGTTTGCAGAGAACAACCAAAGCCAATAATGCTACAGAACATTGTTGTTGTTGTTGTTTGGTTCTTTTTTTAAGCTCTGTTAGCACCTCCTTAACGATCTTTTCACTCTAAATCCCATCATCCTACTGTTTCCCAACATGGCACACAGGGAACATATGCTGGTTTCCCACCTGTTGCAGGTGCACTGTTGAAGAGCAAATATAAGTAGAGATATGGTCCTGATGGGACAAAATACAAAGACCATGCATAGTCCTGGTAGCTGGCGTGTTCCAAGGCAGCTGCAGCTGTTATCACCAAAGACACCTTTGTATTTACTCAGAACTTTATTAAGTTGCATGATGTCCAAGAGAAGAAAATTTCTCAAGGTAATTTTAAGAGTCCATGGTAAGTTTTTCTCATTTTGGTGGATAAGTGAGTACAAAACCTTAATTTTTGTAACGTCTTCCTCCTGTTGCATCCAAGGTGCACTGTTAAATTTTATTTTGGCAGAGACACACGCAAGCTACTCTTTTGCTACTCCAAAAATCGGCCTTTTCTATTAGATTTTCCTTGGGCATGTTTACAACTTTGTCTCTTTCAGCTGTAGTCTTTGATAAAACATGCACAAAACTATTTTTATGCTAGCATTTTGTGGGATGGCCGAACTAACAGAAAAGTATTTTAAAGACTGTGTTGTTCTTGTTCCAAACTCACGTAACTATCTGAATCTGATACCTTTCCTGGTTTAGATGAAGGGATAACAAAGATATTAGTGGCACAAGTTTTATTCTGTTTTCAGTTTAGGTGGTTGATTAGTTTTCCGTTCTCAGTCAACTTCCTCTTAAATTTTTGATTGCACGAGCTGAGTACAACTGGCCTGCTCAGCATTTAGCAAAACTTGGGAGAGTTCTATGTGATCTAGGAATAGCTGCATATTTCTTGATATTATATTGACCACAGGAGCAGATGCTCTCATTGAGGCCATGCTGGAACATTAGGATTTAACCCAATCTAATATGATCTCTAAGTCAGGAGGCAAAATAAAGCTTTGCCAATATTTTTTTTTTGCCCTGATCCTGAAAAATTGCTCATGTGTCTAAGCAATAATCTTACTGATTTGCAGCTTCTGGCTCCCGATCTTGTGGATCCATGTGGGACTGTGCATATGTGTGAATTCCTCTTCTCCAGATCTGGCTGAAAGAATTCGAGCAATGGCTTTTATAATGTTTTCCCCATGTTTTAGTTCAGTGGTTACTGGAGTAATTCTTTGCACTGTGACCAACCCTTAACACTTGTGCATGGCAATTTCTATTTTGCAATGGCATTACATGATTGCATCACCAAGTTTCAGTGGATGATACGAATGTCACTACGTCAGCTCTGCTCTTAGGTAATGTGCAATTTCTGTTGATGAGAATGATAGGCATGGAATGTAAATAAATTCCATTGCTAAGCCTCCCCCCCCATTTCTCTGCACCTCATGTAGTGATACCACACTCAACTCACGCTAAACATCACAGATTGGAGTGGTGATGTGTTATGTGCTTGAGATCTCCAAGAAGGTGTGGGGAGGAGTGTGAGACCCAGACTGCTCCAGAAACCACCTCGTGTTGAAGGTGCTGCTGGGTAGCATGTCTTTCCACGCTGTGGCAAACTCATGAAAAAACACGTGTGGGACCTTGTTTCAGCTGCAGACGTGCCAGGTGAGCAAGTCAACTTATCAAATTCTGCCTCAGTTTCCTTGCTTGAAACGCACGGGGGGGGGTATTTGGCTCTCTTGATAGTCACTTGGAGATGCAGCCAACAAAAAGCATTAAGAGAGGGAGCCAAGAAAGTGTTATGTGACAGTGTAGCTGTTGATTTTATTTCCCTTCCCGTGTAGTCATTCACGTAGTTTCCTTTCTAGCTCCACCTTACCCAAGGCTCTCCACGGGAGTGCTGCCAGCCCCCGTCCTTCTTGGGACAAAACCCTCAAGGCTTTGGATTTGGTCAGGGGAATGCCCTGGAGGAAACGGTGTGTGTGTGGGGGGAAGGTAAAGGTCTGGGAGAGGGATGCTTCTGGGGGCTGGGAACGCTGGGAGGGAAATGGTCCGGGCGGCGGGGGGAAAGGGGACGCCCCAAGGAGGGACGGGAGACAGGAGGGGGGGGTCCCAGCGGGGTTGTGCTGGGGAAATGGGCTGGAGGGGATTCTCGGAGGGGAGGAGGCGGGTTGCGGTAAACCCAGACGGTTCCGGGCTCCGGCGGAGGCGGGCGGGAAGCGCGTAGGGAGGTGCAGGCGGCGGCACCGCCCCGGGAGGCTCGGGAAGGGAGGTGTGGGGGTGGGTGCCGGTGACAGCGACACGTGCCCGCCCCGGGACGGCGTTTGCCGAGCTGAGATGGGCGGCTGCGGGAGCTGCGGACCGGGACAGGTAACCCCTGCGCCGGGGGCTCTGCCGGGTGCCGCCCGGTTCACTC
>JAAGNO010028621.1:59779-91911 GCA_033439905.1 Ceryle rudis | reverse complement strand
GGGGTTATTGTGGCCAAAGTGCAGGACCTGGCACTTGGCTGTGTTGAACTTCATCCCATTGGCCTCAGCCCATTGACTCAGCCTGTCCAGGTCCCTCTGCAGCATCTTCCTGCCTTCCAGGAGACCAACAGTCCCCCCCAACTTAGTGTTGTCTGCAAATTTACTAAGGGTAGACTCGATCCCCTCATCCAGGTCATCAATAAAGTGTATAAAGATCAGTAAAGTCAAATAAATTTACACATCAATAAAGATGTGTAAAGATGTAAAAATTTAGTAAGATGTTATTTTTTATTTAGTTTTGTATATTTAAATCTCTTTTTTTGACAAATATTTAACACTATCATGTACAATACATAGCAAACCTAAATAAAATAAATTCAAATAATACAGTAGAAACAACATATTTTGTTGTATTAAAAACCACATTGTAATGGACTTAAACTCTTTTGAGCCATGAATTAAGACTTTGTATGATTTCCTTCAACTTTCCCATTGAGTGAACTCTTCCAGAGTTTTCATCTGTAGGAATTTTAGTTTAAGATTCAACATTTCCCTTTGCAAGGAATGTGATGATGCTAAATTAGACCAGTCATGATCTTTCTTCAACATGTGGATTATTACTTCAGCAGCAAACTGAAGCAAAGCAAAATTTTTGTAACTGAAGCAGGAGATGCTTGGTAGAGCCTTGCTGAACATTGCCCTTGGTTGCAGTATGATTTGGAAGTGTCAGAGCTGCTGGCTTTTGCAGACAAGGGACTACCTACAAACCAGTGACAGATAAAGCTGAGCCTATTCATGTCTTGTTCACTCGAGAGAGGCTTAGGATGCAAATTGATGCATTATGTATTTTTTTCTGGTATCGCCTTGGTGGTGAAGCACACAGATCAGTTTAATAACAAAAAATCAGACTTCCCTTGGCTGTTCAAAGCCATTCAGTACTTTCTGCAACAACAAGATTATAGATCTAGGCAATGTAAATATGTGAGTGTGGGCAAAGGAGGTTTAATTGTTTATCTGATTTTTTTTTTTTTTTCCGTGGACATAGAAAGGATAATTTCTGTCTGCAAATTGTATCTAGGATGAGAGAAATTAAGTTTGGACCTGATTCTTAAAAAAAATTATGTAAAAAAATTCAAATCTTATAAATTCATGCTTCTACTCTTATCTCAGCAAAGCAGTCACTTGGGGAAAGACTGCTTATGCCTACATTGTGTCAGACTGGTTTGGAGTGCATCTCAAGGAGCCCTCTTATGCAGACAATATGATCCATGAACCGAGGCTCTGCTGCTCTGAAATTTCTTTACACAACACTGCCTCATCGGTCAATTTCACAGAATCACAGAATATTCATGGTTGGAAAGGACCTCCTAGATCACCGAGTCCAACCATACCTATAACAAAAAAACACCTAAAAAACCCCCAAACACCTAAATACCTAAATACCCTGATCAAACATGACTTCAAAAACACAAATTGTAGGCATTTCCAAGAGCTTTTCCCCAGTTGCTAAAGTTTCAAGTGGCATCAGATATTGTTTGCAATATTTGATGACATGTATTAGCACTAAGTGAATTTTCAGAACATTTATAGACCAAAGAATGACATTTTCGTGTATGGGATCCATGTCTGTAAGAGTCACTTCATTCCCAACAGGTCAGGGAGCAATTGTGAGACTGTAATAACTCTCTGTCACCATTAAATGGACCTGGATTTGACCCAAATATGGAAAGATTTTTATTTTTAATTTGAAAACTTCTGAGTTTGTTTTTTACAACCTCTTAGTATCTATTTTCATTACCAATTGCTTAATTCCCCTTGTTTCTGTTAATTGAAACTTCTCACAACTGGAATATAAATATCTGTTTTCTAAGAACCCTGGTAACCAAAAAAAACAAACAACAAAAGATATCACAAAGCAGGAAATATTGAGGCAAGAAAGTTGAGCTTTCTTTGGTTTCTCGCTTTCACTGGAAAGGCTTAACAATACAAACCAGAACAATTTTGTGATATATTTCTTCTCTGTTCTGACAGTACATACTATTTTGAATGGATACTATGAAAAGTGCTTAAACAGAGAAAACCTGTTGAGTGAGAGGCTCTAATTGTTATGTATTAAGCAAAAACCACAACTTTAAAAACTTGTCCTTTGTATATGTCTACCATTCCCTTTGTCATTACAGGGAAATTAAATCCACAACCCACAGGGTTAGAATATGCATTTACAGGGTCAAGATTTTTTAGTGAATAAAACTCACAGAATTTTTTTTTTTTTTTTTTACTTTCTAAAAAAATAACTTTGTATAAAGCAGGCTTTTCTGCTTTACCTTAATAAAAAAAAAAAAAAAATTAAGAAAAAGTGTGAGAGAAATATTTTTAAAGTACATTTTATAAAGGAAATAGGCAATTTCTGCCAGGGATAGTTGGCTTTGTCAATTTCCCTTCTGGACCATTGTATTTATAAAGGGACCAGTAGTCTGGTTGAAGGATTTTTATAGTACCTAGGGAATAAAGAGGGAAATAGTTCCCAATGTCTCATTTCCATCATTTGAAATTTGACACAATATAGGATGTTTTACACTGGCATGAAAAATCCTGCCTGTGCAGTCAAAGCATTTTTCACTGAGCACTGAACCTTTGGAAACCTGTTTGCTTTGAGCTTCGATAATCTGTTCCCATACAGGATGATGATTTACATTGCTCTTTATTGATTTGTTTCTGTACTTTTCTGTTTGAAAAGCTGCTTAAAAAGAACTTGTTTTGAAACTGTGTGTAAGTCACCCTTCCTTTAAGAGAAATTGTGTGCAACATGATGAAAAAGTGATATAATGAAAGTGTGTGTGTGTGCCTTTGACATCTTTCAGAAGTGTTGTAAAAATTTTTGTTGCTCATTGTACTTATGCTTTGAGGAAGGATGATCATGTGTTTTAGACCAAAGCTTTAAGAAAGGTTACAAAAGTCTCAGCAGACACCTGATCCCTGGTCAGTTTAACCAAGAATGAGCTATATAGCAAGGCATTTCCATTTCTTCATCCATTTCAACATATGCAAATCAGAATTTTTTATAATGATCATATAATAATATTAACTACTTGTACAATAAAGGTTTAGTGTATGTTACGTGAAGCCACTTTCATTATTATTATACTAGTGGGTTTATGCTGATGTTTCATGTAGGGCTGAAGGGCTGCAGTGTTGATAAAATTTCTGTATTTATAGAATTGTTCCTGATCTGTGAATGCTTGTTCTGGTAATAGTTTTATTTCAGAGCATTATGTGAAATGCAGCAATTGCATACAAAAGAATTTGCATTTAATAATTGTTTTCTGTTTGCTTGTTTGTTTGTTATCTGTTGGACAGAGGTTGCATAGATAAAGGACTAGTACAGGGCAAAGTTAGTACTAGATTTTTTTCTGGATACATATGGTATTACAGTATTCTAATTCATGATGAACTCTTTCCACTCACAGTAGGAAGTTCATCAAGGAGTATCTTAATTTAAAAAGGCTGAAATAAGTATTTCCTCTGTTCCAGACAGAACCCTGTATGTGTCTACTAAGGCCAATGGCAAAGGGAGGCCATGTGCGCATCCTCCCCCATTGTGTGCATCCTAATCTTCCTTTCCTGCAAGCACTCAGTTGACAAAAACTGACTTAACTTTAGATGATGAATTTTCCATCTCTAAGTTCTGCCCTTTGGTCCCCAACATGACAGAATAGATGGAAATACTGGCTGAACAGTTTCATACGAAAGCAAAAATTCATTTTGTCATGCATCATTGTTATTTAAAGCCTTATTACATTTCAGGTATCTCTACCAAAATGTCTGAAACTACTTTTTTTTTTTCTCTTGGCTAAAACAAAGATGTATTACCAGTAGGGAAATAATTTTACAGATCTGCTTTCTGTTTTTCTTTTTGTCTTCACATCTGACACAGAATTTTATAACAAATGTCTGCAAATACAGACATATTTCTTCAATTTCTGACTGCAAATTTATTTTTCTGACCTTGTATACACTTTCTCTCAAGTTAAAATATTTAGAGATACTTCTGTTCTTGTTCTTCTATACACAGTCTGGAACCACATCAGCTATCTTTGACATGGTGATAACCAGGGATTTGAAACTATATCTTGCATACATTCACCAAGCCTTTACCCTTAATTCATAAATTCTTTACTCTTAATTCATAAAGCTAGATCCATCAAAAAGCTTCTTCTGATATTGTTAACTTTCCTAACACAATGTTCTATTGTTGTTGGTGAAGTGTAATTCTCTAAAGAAAGTTTGGGGCTTTTTTAAGAGGGAGAAAATAATGCACATGATTTTAGGGTAAAATAGTTGGTCTGTGATCTGCACTGTTTCAGAACTTTATCTTCATGCTATAAAGTTAAATGACTTACATGCAAGTTAGTGGTTTTTTATGTTTTTGATATGTTCAGAGCAATCTTTCCCTTCCCTTATATCTTGTGATATCCAACAAGTTGTCTCTGATTTTTTTCTGCCACAGGATGTCATAAAAATACTTCCATCTTCATCCTGTCCTGTGTCTGTCATTCCAGAACAGGTGGAGTTCCAAGACATTAGCTGGATTGCTGCAGATGATAATTTTTCATGGTCTTCTTAATTCCTCAAGGGAAACCTTAAAACTGTGGAAAAAAACCCATCTAAACCTACGAATTTTGGGGTTGGTTTTGTCAGGAGAATTTCTAGCCATTATTGAGCAATGACTGATTTTGCTTTGCTGGTGTATGTCATGTGCTCAGCATTGGTCACATCACTGCATATGGTTGGGATTTTCCAACCATGACTTTCCTTTTGGTTTTCCCCTAAGGAACACCCCTGTGAAGAATTTATGTCTGTCTCTCCTGTTGCTTCAGGCATGGACATTCCTCTTCATTCTCCATTGGGTTCTGTGGAGTATAAAATCAAGACATAGGTCTACTTGATTTTTTAATGACTTGGCTAATCAAGGGTTTGTATTGTCCTTCTGAAATGGCTGTCACTGGAGATAGACTGGAGATGTAGTTTGTCACTGGGTGATTTAGAGATATCAGTCATTTCTCAAAGTCCTTTTCCTTGTACATTGTAATTAGGTTATGTACATTTTTCTTGGCATTGACAATATCACTGCAGATAAGAAGCATGTGTCAAAATGAAGTTTTCCATTTATCTGAAAAAAGAAGATTCAAGCATGTTTTATACTCTCATTTGATAATCAAGTCTGTAGTTTCATAATAAAGCTAGATATCCTGCTATCCTGATGAGTGTATTTTTATGAAAAAAACTTTTTTCACTTTTCTCAGTTAGGTTTGACTTGTTTCATACAAGGCAGTTGCATAGCTTGTGGGAAATAGGACAGAATATTTTTGTCTGCATAATTTTTCTACCATTTTTTCTGGAATATATTCTGGAATATGTTCAATGACTGGCATGTCTGTGTCCATTTTTCATCTCTGCTGACTAATGTATTATTAAACAAAATACTAGTTTGTTCTTATGAGGTAATGAAGATTCTGTCTATCACGCTTGCTTGTCTGTCACTTTTCAAGGTTTACAACTGGTTTGTAATAATACTTCAAGAGCTTTCTGAGTTGCTAAAATTTGAGCTTTTTGCTGTGGTGTGTAATGCACTTCAGTGTATAATGCAATCAGTACAGTCAAGTATTTGTATTATAATTATGATTCTGTGATTCAATTATTGCAAAGTCAGCATGCTTGTCTCTAAAATGATAATTTTTTTCTGTGTCATAAAGGGACAGTGTAGTTTCATAGTACATATTATATTGGTATCAAACTTTATTTGTAATTTTTAAAAGTCCAGTCCAGGTAATTGTAATTATCCTTCAAATCATAGATGTGACTTTTTCCCCCATATGCTTGCCCATGCTATGTCAATTATCTCAAAGTGAAGCCTGTATTCTCAGAAGACTTCACTGGGAGCTTACACCACAAAAGCTGCCATCATAAACCAAACCAGAAGGATATAGTGATCCTTATCATGCTGGTGTTTGACACTAGACTGAAGAAACAGGCAACATCACTTTTCTAGCTATTACTGGATCATTCAAAATATGCTTAATTAATCTTAAACAGGAAGATGCAAGCACCCAAGCTCTCTGTTAATTTATGGTCTTTCTAGATCTCAGAACTCTAATGGAGTCAGGGTATCACCCTCTGTATTTTCTGCAGGCCACCAATCCACTTTCATTTGTAACTTGAGTATGTACTTTTCACCGTGATGCTACTCACCAAGGAGTCAGCCAAGTCTGTGTCTGCCTTTGCACTTCACAAAAGACTGGCATTGCCCACAAATGAGGAGATTCTTCTTCCTGCCTGTGTAATCTGACATGCAGCAATTTCATATTCAGCCATATCCCAGTAGCTATGTAGCAGAGAAATTTCCCATGAAAAGGCTGACTTTTAAAAAAATGTCCTACCCTTTATCCTCCTGAGGCCTCAAAAGGAGGCAGATGGTCTTGGGAGATGACTATTACTAAGCGTCTCATCTGAGCAAGCCCCATGAAATTTCCATGTAGCTAACTTTATCCAAGCTGAGGACAATAAAATCCCACTACAGATGATAAGGATCAAATCTCTCACCAAGGATGCAACTTATTAAATCCTCCGGTTGTTCAGATCACTCATATCCTAGAAGTGACCATTTGTGTCGCCTACAAAGGTGTTAAAAGGGAACAAGGCTAAATGTAGACATTTACAGTATAGACGCATACAAATTAACACTATGGACACATACAAATTCACTCTAAATGTCTTGATTCCATCATAAATGTTCCAAACCAGTGGCCAGATGCTACCTGTCTCCCATATGCAGAAATATCAATGTACATTTTGAAAAGTTCCTAGTTACTGGAAATATATTTTTTGTGTGGACCCCACCTTGGCCTCTGCTTCCCCCTTTCACACATCCCCCTGCTCCCCCAATATTCTTTGGAAGAAAAACAAAAAACAAACAAACAAAAAAACCCCTTCATTATTATTTTACAGGTAATTCCAGACCTCAAGTTTTAAAGGAGTATGGTTTGAAGTGTTAGACATTGTTTAATTTTAATAAGTGATGATGTCTCCAGCTGTTCTGTAAATAGACAGGAAATGAAGACCAATTGGTTTTCATTTGCAGTCTGAAGTTGGATGAGATTTGCTTGCATGCTTTACAGTAAAATATGAGCTTTCAGCATCTTTAACACCTTTTCCTCTCATTTCTCAATAAACACAGTCATTAGCTTTCTGAGTGGTCCAGTGCTTTATAGAAGGTAGCTTATGACTTTTTTTCAGTTGTATCACATTTTCAGTCTTACTGTAACATTAAAATATTTCTGATCTTTGACAATTCTGGGAATTAAATTAATTAAATTTTCTTTTTCTTCTTCCTTTTCTGTGAGATGCTAGCTTATAGCTAGGACTGAGCTTATCTCATTTTTCTCTCAAAGATATATTTTCTTTTAATTCCACTGATAATGAAGAATGATCTAGATATTGTTTTCATGCCCCACTTGGAAGATCATTATGTATTGAAATTTTCAGTAGGAATGTACTAAGAAAGTTGTGATGTTGCCTAATCAACAAAGCATATATCATGTTCTGCATTGTTTGAAGGAACATGAAATAAATAAACAAACAAACATTTATGATACAAGTCTCGAGAATTTCTTGAATGATGTGTGGGGTCACATGCTGACAGTATGTTTGTAATAATTTCCTGCTGTGGCTGAATGTGGGTTCGAAGATATTTTGTCACAGAATCTACACCAGTTGGACTCATTTCTCAAAGTCCCATTTTTCTTTAGAAAGGAAAATTACTGTTGTCATAAATCTCTCTTGGAATTTAAACTATCATTATACCTAAAATGCAGGTGTCAAGGATGATTTCTTTTTTTTCAGGCAGCAGGTTCAGCCAAGCATTTCTATGAAAAAAGAAACAATCAATCAGTATTGCTGAATTCCTTGACATGTTGGGTATTGTTGGTAATGTGTGTGTTTACTTCTTTACCTTGTATGTTCGTGTCTCTGCCTTCTCTAGGAAGCTATAGTGAATAAACTCTCATTTTTGTTTTGAAGCTACTTTAAAAAAATACCTTCAGGCTGTGTGATGAGTAATCCAACTTTTCTTTAGTCATTATATTTGTCTTCCCTAGGAAGGAGACAGCACCATTATACCTTTCACAGTCTTTTCATAAGATTGCCTGTTTCTTCAGTCAGAAAAACTTCAGCCCCTGCAATCTTCATTTTACTCCTAAATTGTCTTTAATTCACATTAAAAAAGGCAATGCATTCAATATATTTTCTTTTGGAAAGATGCCAGTCCTTACTAATTCTGATTCTTACCCCACAATGAGAAGAACCTTTGTGCCAAGACTTTGTGCACCAGTTTTCTGAATTACAACTACGAAAAATGGTAGGATTCTCCTAAATTCTCATTTATGCCACTGAATAAAATATTGTGTAAAAAATGTCCCTCTGCTCCTCTTATCCACCAAGCCAGTCACCTCACTGTAGAAGGCTATCAGGTGCTCTCCTTAATATACTCTGCTTTCCTTACTATAGTACCTTTTCACCCTGCTCACTGCTATCTATTGTGATGAAAAACGTATCTGTCCTGGGCAACTGGTTCTAGGTGGCCCTGCCTGAGCAGGGAGATTGGACCAGATGGCCTCCAGAGGTCCCTTCCAATTTCAGATATTGTGTGATTCCTTAATTCTGTGAAATCCAGAATATTTCATGTCTTTCACAGACTTGTAATGCAATTCCACTATTTTCTCAAAAATATCTTTTTTTCTTTTACATAGGTTGATTATTACTGTCAGAAACTCTGATGGAGAAGTCCTCTGTTTGAGGTAACACACAAGTGTCTAATAAACTTCTACTGCTGGCAGATTCTCATCTTTGAATTTTGTCCCCTTTTCCAAAATGCTCATATGTTGGAAGTTTCTACTTTAGATAAAGGGGAAGTAATAGCTCACCCTCCTTTTCAAATCTGTAAGGAATTAATTGCAGGGCAGATATCAGTATTGATACTTCTCTTTTTCTGTAATCTTTCAAATATTTTTAGACTTCTTATACTTATTTCAAAGTGTGTGAGGCTGGGGGAGGTGGGGATTGATATCAATCAAGGATGTACATAACGTAGATCATTCTTTAGTATTTGCTTCAGATTGCTTGGTTTGTTATTTACAATGAAATGCTATACCAAAGCAACAGATCATTCCTGGGAGGTAATCTTCAAATTTCAGCAGGAACTCTATGACTTTCTCTGTTCTCTAGGCCCACCATCTTTCTCTGAGGTGAAGTTATTGGAGTTGTACATGCTGATTTTTCCTTTTACTTTTGGAAAATTTTGACCATCTCTAGCTGACATAGTCCATTTCCAGAACTGTTATATTCTGTTATTTCTGAAAGATTCATGTCTAATATTTTTTCAAATAACTTATCATGCTCTTTGATTATATTTTAGAGTCTTGCTTCCTTTTCAGATGAGCAGAGAAGTAACTCTCTCTCTGTTGGCACAAACTACAGCTGTCTAATTTGACGTCTTTCCTTTTTGCAGAATGAAAGTCATGCACAGTCATTCCAGGTTTCCTAGTCACATACTTTCTTAATTTTCCATAGTAACTTTGTAAAGAAAGGCTTACATTATTCTAGGCTAACTAAGCAACAGATTTCATCCTCAGTTCACTTTCTTTCCCATTCATTTGTGCTTTCTTAGAGCTTCCATTAATGGAAGAACATCAAACTGGCACTGTGTTTGAGGAAACCCTTTGCGTTTGTATCTTCTATTCCCCATGTAAACACAAGCATACTTAAGAGAATATTTTCTCTAGTACTTTTTTTTCCATCTGTGAAAGGAATATAATAAGAAATTTTATTTCCTAGCATCTTGGGTACAGAAACTTTTAATGCTTGACTTCTTAGCTTTTTGTTTTCAACAAAACATACAAACTTTCCTCATTACTGGTGCTCAGAAGAAAACATTGTTCACAAGGAAAGCCTGACTGTAATTTCCATGCACACAGCTGTTGCTCTCTTAGTGACAACTGCAGGGTGGTACAAATCTGCTCATGATCTTTTGACTTCTTTACTGTCTCATAGAGACCATGTTTTGACACTCCACACACCCTAGAAGGGGTAGTGGAGCATCAGTATGTGAATTTTCCTGCACATAGTGTGCTCTTTCCTGTTGTCTTTCCCATTTTTCCACATCCTGAATAGCCAAAAGCATTTTTATGCTGTCTTGGGAAGGAAGAAAAAAGGCAACAATTCTGTAGTTATCACAATAGTTTTCTTCTGTTTTGTTTTTCCTCTTTCTTCTGTTTTGTTTTTCCTCCATGGCGAAACTGATCTTAGCCCTGAAGTCTTGAATTTTCCCCTGTGATCCCACTAGTACTTGTCCTGCTTTTCTTTTGCTTCACAGTGATTTCTGTTCCCAACTTTTATTTGTTTCATTCAAATTGGTTAGAACTAATTTTCACCTAACTTCCAGTTTCCTTATGTCAGCAGAGACAAAAAGTACCCCTCTGTTTCTTCTCTGTACCCACCTGCCCTTCTCCACAAGACTCATCCTCCCTTCCATGTTTTCTTTACCAAATCCTTCCCATAACTGAAGCAGACATACCATGTCTTCTCATTCAGAACTGGAACCAGAAGTTGACACCACTTGGGCCCATCAGGTGTGGATAGAAGTCTTCTCCTGTGTTATTCATCTACAAACACAGATTGGTGAACAGACAATGAGCAGGCAGATGTCAGTTTTATTAGCTGCTTATCACTGTGGGAGGATTCTTTGTCTCTCCTGAACCAAATCAATTCTGCCTGTTACTGGGATTGAAAGAACTCTCTGGTACAAAATTTTCTCATAAGATATTGCTAGTATCCTAAACCCATTTGATTTAAGACTACAGAATGGGAAAAAAGGACACATTGCAAAATTTCCCCCTACCGTTTACTTCGCATATCATGGAATCATAGAATCATAGAATACCAGGTTAGAAGGGATCTCAAGGATCATATACTCCAACCTTTTAACGTAAACTATATATATATTTAAAATATATAAGTTAAATATATGTTATATATAGTTATAATATATATAGTTAATATATAAGTTAACTATATAAGTTATATACAGTTAAAATGAAATGGCCCAGCACCCTGTCAAGCTGAGTCATAAAACTGTCCAGTGTAGGGGAATTCAACTTGAAGAGATTATTCCAATGTCTAATTGTTCTCATGGTGAACAATTTTATTCTGGATTCCAATTGGAATCTCCACAGGAGTAACTTGTACCCATTACCCCTTGTCCTTTCTATGTGACTCCTTGTAAAAAGGGAGTCTCCGTCTTCTTGGTAGCCACCTTTTATGTACTGATACATGGTAATAAAGTCTCCCCTAAGCCTTTTCTTGTCAAGGCTAACCGAACCCAGTTTTCTCAGACTTTCTTCATATGGCAGATCATCTTTTGAGTTAATTCCAATATCCTGAAGTCCTGTTTAGGCTTTTTTACCAAGTATTTTGCTATACGTGTTTGCACATGTATGCATACACAAGAAAGGTTTTTTTATGATTACTGAATTCCATGCCAAGTCCATCTTATCTCCTTCCTAACCTCAATGTAAGGACTGTGACTTTATAAATTAATTGGGTTCCTGAAGTTTATGGATATCTCAGATATCTTAGGTTGTCTTAAATAGCAACAGACACCTATTTTTAGGCAGCTAAACATATCCAAGGGACACCAGACCTGGATATATACTACTGAATAATTAAGGAAGTGTCAAATTCAATAAGATCTGCAAACTTGGTAAGGTCTGCAAATTCACATCTGCCTTAGAATGATAGGTGTTTTTGACCTTCAATTAAATAATATTTTACCATAAAATTAGTCTCTTTCTCTCCTGAGCTTGTATGTTGCAGGGTATTATACTTATCACATCACTTATGATCATTCCTAGTTCCTAATTAACATGAATTTAGTCACTGTATGAAAATACTTTCTTTCCAAATTTTGGAAACCTCTGTTGTCTGCTTCTTCCATGCTCTGTCTTCACAGCATTTGATTAACCTGTTCCACTAAGAAAAAACATTGTTAGCACCTCAGGAGCAGAGATGCTCACCCACTGCTACATAACTGGCAGCTTCAGAGTCTATGTCCCATCTCCAGAGATCAGACTTCATGAATTTTGCCCAGCTACAAAGTCTGACTCAGTGGTAGATTTTGATTAATTTTTAGGATTATTTTCCAACATCAGGGATTACAGCATAAACAGTTACTGAACAATGAAGAACAGGGTTCAACTGCTCAGTAACTTATATCTGGAGAACCCTTGATTTGGCTTCCTTTTCTAGATATTTGATCAATTCCGTCCATTTTGTTCTTGGTTATTATTTTCTAACATGTGTCCATTACACACTTTTAGAATTGTTTAAATACATTATATTTTAAGTATGCCATTGGACATAACTCATTTTAAGTATGCACCCACAGAATCACAAGCTGGGATCTTCAAGTACATTGACACTTCAATCAGTTCTTCAGCTGGATAAACTGTATTGCAGATGTTCTGTCTCTGTAAAGCATAATGTAGTCATATAGCCCCATAGTACAACATTGCATTGGACATAACTCATTACTGAGTATATAAAGTCTCAGAACTGAGGCTTGGTCTGTCTGAACTTTTTCTGACCTGCCTGCAATTTTGTGTGGCTTGATTTAGCTGTGACAGCAATTTCTTTATGTTTCTGTTGCCATTTTTTGAAAAACTTTCATTTAACTTTGTGTGGCACAACTATAGTTTTATATACATAGCAGTAGAAACAGGTTGTTCTAGGTAGAATGAGATATTTATGACTCTAATGTAATGATGCAGTGCAGAGAAATTCTGACAGGGGAGTGCAGACAGGGGGTGGGGACAGACTGTCACTGTAAACCCCACGCTACAAACAACTCAGTAATTGTAGTTAAAAAAAATGCAGATTTTGAGCTGGACAAAACTGGTTTTAGAGGTAATGAAGAGAACAAAGAAATAATGTGTAAAAGGCACCACATTTAGTGCATTTATGTGTAACCTGTGCTGCAGACCAATGAAAAGTAAGAATATATATAAGTGAAAGAGGAGTGCTTTCTTTTTAGCTGTAAATAAGATTTTGAACATGACCATACAAATAGGACATGAGGATCTACTAGGATGACAACTGGGACTCTGATCCACTCCGCAATCAGTGGAGGACGTATCGGGAAGTATGAAACAAGTCATCCTCATCTCAAGCCAACCTCAACTAGACTAAGTGCAAGGTCCTGCACCTGGGGCAGGGCAAACCTGAACACAAATACAGGCTGGGGGATGAGGTGACAGAGAGCAGCCCTGTGGAAAAGGACTTGGGGGTGATGACTGATGAAGCACTTAACATGAGCCAGCAATGTGCACTGGCAGCCCAAAAAGCCAACTGTATCCTGGTCTGCATCAAAAGATGTATGGCCAGCAGATCAAGGGAGGTGATTCTGCCCCTCTACTCTGCTCTTGTGAGACCCCACCTGGAGTACTGCATCCAGCTCTGGAGCCCCCAGCACAAGAAGAATATAGATTTGTTGTAGCAGGTCCAGAGGAGGGCCACAAAGATGATCAGAGGGCTGGAGCACCTCTCCTACAAGGACAGGCTAATAAGGACAGACTTAGGGAGTTGAGTCTGTTCAGCCTGGAGAAGAGAAGGCTCCAGGGAGACCTTATAGTGACCTTGCAGTACCTGAAGGGGGCCTCCAAGAAAGACAGTGAGATTTTTTTATAGGGGCATGTAGTGATAGGACAAGGGACAATGGTTTTAAACTAGAACAGGGTAGACTTTGATTAGATATTAGGAAGAAGTTTTTTACTACAGGGTTGGTGAGACATTGGAATGGGTTGCATAGAGAAGTTATGGACAGCTCATCCCTGGAAGTGTTTAAGATGAAGCTAGATAAGGCTTTGAGCAACCTGGTCTAGTGGGAGATGTCCTTGCCCATGGCAGGGGGTTGGAACTAGATGATCTTTAAGGTCCCTTCCAAATCAAGACATTTTCTGATTCTATGATTCTGTCTGCAAGAGGGGCCCAGATTAAGACCTAGGAAACTACAAACCTGGTCCAAGTGCCTGACCAGTTCAGGGTTGACCAAAAGTTAAAGCATATTACTCAGAACATTGTCCAAATCCCTATTAAAAACTGACAGGCTTGGGGTATTGTTTGTTTGGATCAAGACTTTCTCTGGACTTTTTTCTCTTTAACTTTGTGGGTTAAAGGTCTCCCGTACATACTGCATGTGGTTTGATGGTCTGTGAATGTCCATTTGCTGGCTCTGTCCCTCATGTATACATTCAAGGTTGATCTACAAACACAATGTGATATTCAGTCTGCAAGACATTAAACATGGTATGGTGAACTGATAGGTGTTCTGCTTATATGAGACCATGTCTTAAGTCTGCTGAAATTAATTGGAACATCTGTGGAGAGATTTTGAGGATAAACTATCACTGTTATTTAACATCATTCTCTTACACAACCTTGTGTAGGTACATTGAAGAGAGTTGACTCTAGTAAATGAGATCAAGTATACCACTTTTGAAAAGCATGAGACCAGCCAGGAAGAGATAAAATAATTTTTGATTATGGAAAATTTCTTGATAGCTTTCATATCAAGTCACTGTTCTTTTGGCACAGTACAAAATTATATTTTTCATCTGTCAATGATGCTTCAAATAGAGAAGAAAAAAAGTTGAGTTAATCATTATCATTGAATCACTGTAGTTTTACAACTCCAGCCATGATAGTTTGCTTTGTCATTTCTTTAACTAATAAAGAAGCATTTGTGAAAGAATGTGCTCCTAGCTGGCTTCATGGCTCTGCATTTTCCATTTACAAAATGAAAGGGAGAAATAGTTAAGAACAAATTTTGTTTGTAGGAACAAAGCATTCTGTTTGAAAGCACTATGTATCCTCATCTTGTAACTTTTTCCTGAAGACCTACATACTACCTCTCCAGTAACTTCTTGATCAATAACAAGCATTACTTTGCAAATTTGCATCACTGTTAGACCTTTTCCCATATGGAGGTGACTACATTCTCACCTATGAGGAATCAAATCTATTGACACCTCTATCTCAAATTCTCATAATCGTTTGCAAAGTCTGATGAGTCATAAACAGATGTCCTCTGTCTTTTGAATGGCCATCTGTTGTAACTGACTAGAAGATGTTTGGCTATTTCTGTCAAAGAGTATAAACTTATTTTCTGAAAAGCCTATTCCTTAGACAGCATGTGTTAAAGAGTAGCCCTGGAAAGACAGCAGCTGTTTTTTCAGAGTCTAGCAGTTAATTTGGGTTTTTTCAGTCCTTTCAAAATGGAAGCTGGTTGCCATTCTCATTCAATCTGAAAGTTTTAAGAACTGCCCGTGCTGCATAATTAGAATTTCTTCACTGCCATCTTCTGCTGCATGGTTCACTAGTGTTGAAACGGATGGAGTCATAACATCTCTCTGGGTAATTCTTAAGCTGGTACAATGTCAATGATGAATATTTGTATGTGTTTGATGTATTTTCTAGTCATAGGAGCTCCTACGCTAGCCTGTGAAATGAGTTTCATGAGTAGGTAGGCACTTATGTGAATTGGTTTATCTACACTATTTCAACCATTAAAACAAGACCTTAAAAGAGTCACTAACTCTCTAGCTTGCAGAGACAGCAACAAAATTTTAGTATTACCTGAGATATTATTGAAGTCTTGAAGTATTCTTTATCTCATATTGTTCTGTATGGAGCTTCTTACCCTGATGATGTTCTTATCCCAACCAGTCTCAGAGCTGTCAGGATTAAGTTGCACCCATGTATGTTACTGGTTTTCCATCTATATAGTGAATGTGATTTCTGTAGTCTCTACTCTTCTGTCTTTCTGTGGTTGAACACCATAAATTACATGGTGTACAGGGAAAGACAAATTACAGTGGTGCTTTAATTGTCAGTAAGATCACTTGTCATAAAAATTGCAAGCCTCTTCAGAAAATTAGTGATGAAAGGAAACCCTATCTTCACCTTTCTAATAGCAGGTACTCTGCATAAAATAGGTCCTCTGTTCTTTCAGTTGTTCACAGAAGTGTTGCCCTTTGGTCCAATGACTTTGCAGAACTGTCTATTTCATTTGCTGACACTAGGGAGTTACAGGTTACCACTTCCAAAGGGCATAGCTTCACACCATTCCCTTGTACCAAGAACTAACTCATCACTGCTCAGCAAGAAGTTGATTCTCTACATCAGAAGAATATTTTGTTGAGCTCTAAATTCACTTTCTTTTTAATTTCCAGCTCAGTGCATAATTCTACAACACTGTGTATCTGCTTTCCTCCTTTCTGGTTTTAATTTCAAGTCTGTGTATAACAGAAAACATTTATGTGACGTATATTAATAGCCAAAAATAAAAGATTTCTAATATGATATTCTAATGTGTATTCTGAAGTTTTCTACATATGCCTATGTATCAGTCATGCCAAACATCATAGGAGTTGTGGTGCACAATGGCCTCCAGCTCCTCCTGCTTGTTTCCCATGCTGCGTGCATTAATGTAAAGGCACTTGAGCTGGGATGACGACTTAATTCCAATGGCCTGCCACTCTTAGAATCTACTCTAACAGACCTAGTCTTATCCCCTTCCCCCTTCAGACCTAGTTTAAAGCCCTTTCAATGAGCCCAGCCAGCTCATGCACAAGGCTCTTTTCCCCCTTTGAGACAGATGAACTCCATCTGTCACCCGCAGACCCCGTGCAGCATAAAGCTCCCCATGCTCAAAAAACCCCAAAATTCTGTTGGTGGCACCAGCCTCTCAGCCACATGTTAATCAGATGGGTCTTCCTTCCTCTTTCAGTATTCACTGCCACTGAAGGGATTGTAGAGACACCACCTGGTCTCCTGAGCCCCCAAGTGATCTCCCCAGAGACCTGAAGTCTTTTTTAATTGTTTTCAGGTTTATCTCCATAGCATCATTACCAACCTGGATAATCAATAGAGGGTAATAGTCCAATGGCCATACCAGACCAGCAAGCTCCCTAGTAATATCTCTGACCCTGGACCCAGGGAGACAGCAAACTTCCCTATGGTGTGGATCTGGCCGGCACCTGGGGCCCTCAGTTCCTCTCAGAAGGGAGTCGCCAACTACAATTACCCTCCTTTTTTTCTTGTTAGAGCTGGTCCTAATGCATGGGGGAGACCGACTTACCTTGTGCAACTCCCCTGATGGACTTTCATCTCGATCATCATTTGTTTGTCCCTCAATTTCCAGAGCCCCATACCTGTTGTGCAAGGGCAACCAGGATGGGGAGGGAGGCCAGGAGGGCATTCTCCTGTCTTGCTGAGCAGGAACCTGTTTCCATTCTCCCTTATTTCTTAGGTTCCCTTCTTTTACCTGGTAACAAGGAAGGAGGGGTTCCTCTCCTTCTAATGAAGCCTCTACCTGCTGCCCTGTCCCCAAGGATGGTAGGACCTGACTCCACCAGTCTATCTCCCTTTCACATTCCCTTATTGTTCTCTGCCTTTCAGCCTCCTCCTTTAGCTCAGCCACCAGGCTGAGCAGATCATTCATCTGGTCACACTGGACACAGGTGTTATCCCCATCACTCTCCGCCAGCAGTGCCAGGCTCCAACATTCTCTGCAGCCAGAGGTCTGGACACCTGCATGCTTCTGAAGGACCTCTGTCTGGGTGGCCACATTTTTTCTAGCAGGAGCTTTTGTCCGGTGTGCAGCCATCTCTAGTCCTGCATGTGACTTTTTTTTTTTTTTTTTAATTTTTTTATTTACTCTCTTGTTCGTCCTCCTGCATGCCCTGCTCATCACGTGCCAACAAGCACGAATGCCGCTGTCTTGCTGTTTGTGGTCTGAGTGCTGCTTCTGGTTTTGCTGTGTTTAAATCTCCCATGGGTTCTCCAGGAATGCCCCCAGCCACGTCACCCTCTTGGCCTCTCCTGTGAAAGTTGTCAAATCCTGCCAGGTCTCTCTTTCTTTCCTTGGGCTTCCCTGGCTCAGGGAACCCCCTGTCCACCTCAAAAACCTCAAAAAAAGGAAGAAAAAAACCCCGTAGTGCTTTGGCATGGGGTTTACCAATGTCGACGCTGCTGTCTCACTGTTCGCAGTCTGAGCCAGTCTTGATGCCAGTCTCGAGCAGAAAATATTTAACTTCCCTTTTTCTGTAACATGGCTTCCTTGGGCTTAGCAGTTTTTCTGGCTTTTGCCAGATTATGCCTGATATAGGATAACATAACAACAAGAGCATCTCCTTATTTTAAAAAGCCAGCATATCTCACTGCAGACAGTCATGTTTTCCTAATCATGAATGGATTTTTAAATAATAATTTATTCCCCTTTCTGGGCTATTACAGCTAGAGTTCATAAAGCCTCCAGTATAGAACTAATTCCCATTTTGTTAACCACACAGGCAGTAAGACAGTATTTGACTGCAGAACAGCCAGAATCTAAGTGAATCAGAAAAATATTGGGTAGAAGAAATGTCCATCATGCCTGGCAGATGAGGAACTAAAGTCACATAAACAGTTCAATCAGAAAGTGTATGGCAAAACTAATTAAATGTGGACTTTCCAAATCCCAGGCTGGTGGCTTAAATAAAAGTACTGCCTTCTTCCAATATATTAATGCTTAATTTCAGTTTTATCTTAGGATTCCATATCAAAAAGGTGAAGCAGCTTTCACATACATGTACTGAAATTTACCATACAGCAAGGTCAATTTTTTTAACTTCGCTGTTACAGGTCTTTTATTCGCTTCATTGGATTTTTTTTTTTTTTTTAATTAAACAGTTTGATCACATCATTAATGAATTAAGCACTTTTCAATGGCTCTTCTAGTGTCCCTCTGCTCATGTGCTATGCTAAAGTACATGCAAAAGAGATATGACGCAATGATACATACAGACGCAGCAAAGAGCCATAACTGTTGCGTGTACCAGGCATTTAGAAGGGAATGAAAAAGGGGGGTTATTGTGACTTATTAACTCAACTGTATTTACAACATCATGAGTGCTAGTAGATGAAGAATTGCAATCATTACCTAGGAACCTAACGGCCCATGAAACCAAGTGCCAAGGTTAAACAGGCTGTCTAAACAACAGTGTTTTATTATCTATTACACCAGATTTTCTCAAAGAATAGCAATATAGTTAATGTGAATTATGTGTTCATCAAAAGGCAGTTGATGACAGAACACAGGGTGCATAGTTCCCAGTGCAACCTATACAGATAAACTTCTAGTCTGTCTTTTGGGGACAATTTAAATGTCTACTGAAACGTACACACATGCACTGGGGAGATTAAATTATTCCAGTTCATTTCACATGTCCCACCAACAGGAATTTTATTTCATTAAGAGTATGGACAAGCCCTAGAGATCTGGAATGAGCTTCGGGTACAGCTCAAGGTGCTCTTCAATACTTGCACATAAAAAGGAACACAAAAAAAAAGGAGAAGAAATTAAGTACAAGGAAGTCTTAATGTTAAAGAAAGCAACATGCCATCAACAGCAACTATTCCCAAATAAGACAGAATTCATGCAGAAAGTTAGAAAATTGTCATATGCCTATAAACAGAGAAAAGATCAAGGGCCCATTGTGCAAGATACCACACAAACATTTAATAGCTAGTTCCCTCCTGTAGCATTTTCATCTTCATTTGTTTGGTTTTATCTCTCCCCAGCTATACCTTAATCTCCCAGGGCCAGACTGCCATCTGTCTGATACTCTGTCCTTGATGGGACTCCTCAGGATAACTTTTAAATGCAAGTTAGTTTTGGAAAAGGAGATGAACCCAGGTAACAGGGTGAAACATAGCCTGCAGTGTGGCAAGTCAGAAAAAGGCTTATGCTCTTGGTTTAACTGAGAGCTCAGGGCTACTTGACTAGTGCAGTCCCTCTGTACAGGTCTGAATTTCACCCTCAGAGAAGAGCCTGCATAGCAGGATACACCACTGCTAGGCCATTGGGCTAGTCTATATGTTTGCTTTCTACCTGAAATGTCTGAAATTTATCACCAGCTGGAAAAAACAGCACTATTACTTCCAAATGTAAACATACACTTGAGCTTAAAAGACAAACTCATATTCATCTGAACCCTGACTTTGTAAGATTTGCAGGACTAGATGAGAGAGTTTATGAAATATGTATATGGCTAGTCATTCTGTAGCATCTGTTTCCTGTGACTGCCACTGAGTTTTCAATATTATAAAAATATAATAAAATATCTGTGCCAATGCAGAAGGAATATCATGGATTGCATTTTATTTCCATGAGTGACATGATATAAATAACACCTAGAAAGTGTCTAGGGAAGCAGGAAGCCTCTTACTTTTTGGCATGCCTTTAGAATTTTAAAGATACTTTTAATATAACAAAAATACCTGACAAAAAAACAATTTATCAAGACAGATATCAACTGTCTGATCCACTGGGCTAATGCCAATTTACAGCAGCTTAAAGATCAGGCCAATGAAACACATGAACAAAATACAACTACAAATCAGGATGGTAATGCTACCTCTACTGAATAAGCATATTTATATTAATATTTTTAAAATGTATCCAGTTAAAATAAGGCTTTTTTTACAAGAGAAGCTATGACTAGCTAAGAAGTCAATGTAATGATTGCCATTCTTGAAAGAGAGTTTGATTTAACTTGTTGATTCAGAGTTAGGAATAGAATTGGAACAGTTTAAGTGAACAAATGCAGACCAGGTGTCATGATTTTGAGGCTTTCTCTCTCTCCGGATATTACTAATTGTGCAATTCCTCACAGGCACGCCTATGCTTGATACAAGAGTATCTGGAAGTGCTAAAACAAGTGTTGCTAAAGATCATCAGCTGACAAAACAGTATTCACATAAATACAAGCCTGGAATGAATTGGAGTCAAGAATTTAAGCAAACAATATCCTTATAAGCAAACAGATATTATCTCAAGCACTTCAAAATAAATGCAAATGAATCACCCTATTGTGATTTCCCTTTCAAAAATATAAGCAAATTATTATGGTTATTGTTGCTGTTTCTGTAATTGATCTAGTCAAGATTGTACAGTGGAATGTATACATGGGTTTAAATCAGCTATTAAAGAGATCTGATTACCTTACTGGATTTGTTGAAGCTCTTTTGAGGCTGGAGACAACAACTTTGCCAAGAGAGTGCCGTGACATAGTGCTTTGCCTCTTGCTCTTTTTGGAAAGAGCCAGAGCTGACATAACTCCCGAAAGCATGTGATGGGTCCTCTCCTTTAACCCTCCTGCAGCAATGTCCTAGCTGCCCTTCCACAGCAGGACCTCTACCAAAAGATCACATCACTGCCTGCTAACATGATGTCTTCCGAGGACAGTGACTCCTGTGGATGCTAAGAACAAGCTCTATCCCATTAATTTGAAACCTAACCTTCTAACACAATAATCAGGAGCCAAAACCTGCCTTTGGAGATCAGAATCAAGGCCCACTATAATCCCATATTTTTTCAGAAAAGGCTCTAATACCAAGAGATGGCATTCATGCAATCTGCCCCTTTTGTCTCTTATTTCTTCTTTTTATGGGGAAATTTATTTATATGAGAAAATAAAGGACTGAATATCTAAGTTCCTGGCCTGATCAATTGCCCATGCTGATGGTTTTACTCCCTAAATTTTTGTAATGTGAAAAAATATTAGCTCCTTAATTACAAAGTTTTCCAACTTCTAGATATGTGGAAAGTGTCCTCTTTATGTTGTGGTACAGGAAAATCCAAGTTCTCAGGAATCCCACTTTCTTTGATTTCCTTACTAGTTCACAAAGAGGTTTTCACACATCTGTCTTTGTCTTTTCCTTTCCACAGTAAAAAAAGCCTACACTCCGAGCCTCTTTTTAGGAAGAATTTTCCGTAACCATAGTCATTTTCCTCATCTGTCTTTGCATCTGTGTTAGTCTGAATCCAGGGTAAGAGGCATTGTTCACATCCATAAATGCATTGTTATATTCCCATAATATGCTTCATTACTCTTTTTGTCTTACAATTCAGAAGATTCTTAACTACCATTCAGTGATGCATGAATGTCTTTACTAAGTCTCAATAGAATTTACTTTCCTGTATTACCTGTATTAATTATTATTTTACTCAGCTACATATTGTTGTGTGTTTATCAATTCTAAGTTTCACCCACTGAATGCTGAAATTTCTCTTGTGCCCTCAGAGACTGGAGGCCAAAGGAAAGTATTTGTCCCATCTGCTTAAGGCTAATTCAGATGCGTAAAGGACAGTTCAGATGGTCAGAGTTTAATATTCATGTGTCTTCCATGCAGGTAAGAACGAAAAATAAATTCCCACCTAGTAGTTATTAAGGGCAGACCAATAAAATATCTTAAGCATAATTATTTCCCATCCTAAATAACTTTATCAGATGTATACTGTGCTATGTGATTCACTTCTTCCAGATTAACAGATGCTTTAAGTATAGAAATGAATGTAGATTATTTCTAACTCTCAGGACTTTTTTTAACCCCAAATTTTGTTTTATTTTTCTGTTGCTAGTGGTTGATTTCCTGTTATAACGTCAGTTCAAAAAACTGAGTGATGGATGCCATAAACAAAGGATTGAGTTATTTTCCCTTCTTTTAAAGGGAAGACGGATACATCCAAACACTCTGTAAAATTTGGAAAGTTTAGCCATGACTTAAGAAAACATTAGAGGAACTGGTCAATTGGATATGGAGAGTGACACACTGATGCTTGTAGATAAAAAGGGCTGTTCAGTATTTTGGGAGAGACTTTTGGCTTTTACCAAAATTCTCATTCAGTCAGGCAGAACAAACAACAGTATTTTCAGTGACCAGTCCCATGATTTGCGCTATTCAGTGTACATAGGATTTGAGGGGAAGGGAGGAGAGAACAAGCTGCAGAAGGGAAAGTTCTAGAAGGATATTGATTGAATCACTCTGTGTGTGCTCAGGTAGCATGCTGTGCTGTGCTGCAGCAGATCTGCAATTCAGTTATTTCAACAGATAGTCCATGTCATGAGTATGAGCCTGCAAGGGCGCTATTTAACTATTCCAGAATAGGTGAAATGTAGTTTGAAAGCAGTTAGGAACTTCAGAGGAGTTAATGGGAACAGCATAGAAGTCTCTTTATGGAAGACTCAAGGACAGTTTTAAAAAAAAGTGAGACGGGTCAGAATTTTCCTTACTGTTTTAATAGAATAGATTATTCTGTTATCTCTGCTATAACTTCATATTGCTAGTCAGGAAACCTGCAAATCTCTTAGCATTTTGTAAGTGTGACTATCAATGGTATGTTTAACTTCATGACTAGAATGCAGGTTTTGTTGGTTTGTAATTATTAGCCTTCACTTTTCTTTACAGTTTGCAAGGGTATAATATTATATGATATATATAGAAAGGTTTTTTTCTCATCACAGCCCCAAATACTGCACTTATGTAACAGGAAGCCCAAGACTCAGAGCACATCCATGTTCAAAGCCTTCAGTCGTACTCTGAGACTAGATAGGAATAAAAATTTTTGTGTACCTGATACATTCAGCGGGCATAAGCCCAGGGAATTAAACTCTTGTGTGAATTTTTTTGGCAGGCCTTCTTTCACAGAAGGAAGGATGACTATTATTACTTTCAAATTATTATGAGTTATTTCTGGTAGTAATTCCAGTACATTAAATGATATGAAACATAAACCAGTCACATTATACTTCAGGAGCAGACAATTAATACAACATCTGGGAACGAGGTCAAAGCCATTTTTTTATCTGACCAGTTGAATCACAGGATATGCATATCATATGGTGGCTGCTGACACATCACTGTGTATCAAACAGCAGTCTAAGAATAGAAAAAAAATACTACAATGAACATATTTTGGGATCTGCTGCACTCATATGACAACACAGGCATGTTTGTTCATTGTAGACTGAATGAGTTTAAAGGTCAATAGAGAAGCATTGCAATGGCAATTTTGTATTGAGTGCTAATGCAGCCTGGGTACCTAGACAGTCTGAGGGTGAAACTGGTGATGCTTCCACACTCGCTGCTCTGGAGTACCATATGTCTAAGGCTGCAGATTTGTCAGTGCTCTCCGGTGCCACAGAATAGGGAGCTATGAAAATTGCATGTTTCATCTTCTTGGTTTGGAGTGGTCACACTGGATGTTTGGGTTCTTGTTTATGTTTTGCATATTTCAAAAGTTAGTCCGCCATATAAAACTTCTCTCAGGAGCCTTGTTCAGAATTACAAGGAGACTATAAAGAAAAATTCAAGCTATAGAAGATACAATTTCCTTCTTTTAGTGTAGTTGTAGTTATTAATAAAACATGTAACATTTGGAGAGCTCAGTAATATGCTTTCCTTATGTGCAGTCCCTTCTCTTTCAGTGGGAGTGCTTGCAAAGGAGGGAGATCCTCAAACAGCATATGGGAGATAGAATTATTCCCAAATTTCCTAAACTGTCAACACTTAATTACTTCACATTACAGCTTTGAAAGACAGGTGGATAAAGACTATTATCTTCATTGCCTGGGTACAAAGGTGAACTGGGGCTTTATTACATTTCCCTTGAGTCATAGCAGGAAACAGAGAAATGCCCAGGCATTCTTGTCTTGTAGCTCTGTACTGCCTTGTGAGTCCATGCTTAGCATGAAATAAGAAAGCAAAAGGCGCTGCAATTAAATTTGCTTGACTTGGCAAGCTCTTAAATAGCAAATTGTTGGGGAAGCAGGGAGAAAGCAGGTACAGAACCTTTGCCTTCTCTGCTGCAGAGACAAAAGAATGACTTTCGTTAACAGTTACACCTACAATGTTTCAAAAATAATTACTATGTAAAATGAATTTGTGGTAGAAGCAATTATTTAATAATCCTGAAACAAATCTTGCTAACTTAATTGGGAGCTTTGCCAGACAGAAAAGTAAGCAAATATTTCAGCAGCGTTCCCCTGTACATTTATTACTTCCATTTAAATGTTTCCCAACCTTCTCTTAAACTCAATAGGATTATAAGCTAACACCTACTCCTCAAGTTCATAGCTGGTCATAAAATGCTAACAATTCAAATCGAGCACAAACCTTTTGTATTGCACCCACTTCCATTTCTGTTCCTTCATTACCTAGTTTGTTTAGTTGGGCTGGTAATGTTGATCCCACTGTGCTGGCAATACCAGGACACCCACTACTCCGCAGCTACAGTGGTTTCTTTTTCAGTGAAAGCTGGCTTTCTTCAACACTTAGCCTTCCTACTTGATGGAAATGGGATCAGGGCAACATATGCCCATATTCTTTGGCATAACAGTCTTTCTTTGGTCCTCTTCTGCTTATGAATGTTCACCTTCAGCTTCATATTTCTTCAAAGACAATAAATTACGTATTCTGACACCCAAAAATCCTCTTGTCTTATCCTTACCTGAAGATAAATACTCCAATAGGCAAAAAATATGAACAGATTAATATGAGTTCATATTTCCTTTCCCTCCTTGGTGCCATAGACCTAACTTTCCCATGTGAACTTAAGAAAGGAGAAAGGCTATTCTGGGAGATCATAAGATATTTGACAGCTGGTGTAATTCAGAATTCATAGCATAGACACAATGGGCATCAGAGCCTAGCAAAAGGCACCAGTGGGGCTGGAAGAGTGGAGAAGAGACCACACAGGGGAAAAAAAACTAAGCAGAGACACCATCCATACAAAAATGCTTAAAAATTTTAGAAGGTGCATGGCTGCAGTATTTGAGCAATTTAGTTGAACTATTGTTTTATATTAAAAGCATATTTCATCCTTTCTTTTGAATCACGGACTTTGAAATGAATGAGTTCTTCTACTATGAAGTTGGCTTCATGTTATACCAAATTAACTTTCATTAGTTTAATTACCCATAATACATTCAATTTAAAAGAAAATGGCATCCATTTTGCCTAGCACAGCACATCAAAAGTTCTCATAGAAATGAACTGCTTAATAAAAGAGAGAGTTCATAATTTTCTAGCAGTGAAACTAGTTATCCCCAGTAATAATACCAATAATAATTCTGGCAGTATTCAACTAGATTAAATGCACCTGATTCTATCAATTTATGAGAAGCACTGAAGATAGAAGACTAACTCCATTTCTAATCCTCCCGCCACAGGGGAGAATCATGCTTATCTATTTGCCCTCTTACTGTCCACTGAATATTTAGGGTGCCTACAGTGATTTCATTTCATTACTGACTTCAGTTAATTACAAGGCTCTAGCCATCAAATCTTACTATGCTAAAGAAAAATTAAACTATGGATGATGTCACCACAGGATGCTGTTTCTGCCATTTTTCTTTAGGAGAAATAACATTTAAAGCCCATCTCAGCTTGTGAAGAAGGCAAAAAAAGCCTCATACATCAACACAATGCACACATGCACACACCCCACACACCCCCTAAGACTGAAATAGAAATGATTCTGAGTACACTTAGTTTAAAAAGAGGATCAAGTAGGGCACCATGCATCTCTGGGAGCATTTTGTGTAAAGAATTGAATGTATTGAGGAGTGAAAGCAGACATCAGAGAAACCTTGACCTGACAAGCTTCTTCCTGTGAATAAGGTGAAGAGGCCACTTGTAGCTCCAGAGTGGGA
This sequence comes from Ceryle rudis, assembly GCA_033439905.1. Taxonomy (NCBI): domain Eukaryota; kingdom Metazoa; phylum Chordata; class Aves; order Coraciiformes; family Cerylidae; genus Ceryle; species Ceryle rudis. The sequence goes on along the minus strand of JAAGNO010028621.1, from coordinate 65,269 downwards.
ATGGAGGAGGATGTTGGGAAGTGCTGTTGTTAAGTTCACTGCTGGAAAAAGTTCTGCTGAGCACACATCTGACCTCATGTTTACATACAAGTGTTTGAATTACTTTAATCTGACTTTAAGAAGTTATGGTATCAGAAAAGAACATTCTACTCAAATTGTAAACATAAACCATAAACAGAAATAAAGATATAAAAAGAAATGTACATACATTCAGGAAATAATGTGTTTTTTTAAATAGGTTAGATGTATAATGGCAGTTACTGGTATGAAATGGCAGATACTAGTATGAAATTTACAGACATGCTTACGATTTCTTTATCTAAATTAGTATGGGTTAATATGTTCAAAGTGACATAAAAATCTTCTCAGGTTTCCTGCAATACAGGTGTTTTGTTTTATATTTTCCATCGAGGTATTTTAAATATTAATAGTCATATTAATACTATTAAAATAATGAAAATATACATCCATTGCAAATTTTATTTCTTTAGAAAAAAATCAGTTTATTTTTGTCTGGAGCTTGTTGGATGACTGCATGTACAGTGAAGTGCCAAAATGCAATCTTATTCCTTCCTCCAGAGACTGTAAAACAAAACAAGAGTTAGTCATTTCAGCCACAGTGAACAAGCATGCTGAGCTGTACGAGGGCAACATCATGCTGTGGTTATAAGAATTCTGAGTCAGACCTAAGGTACATATTTAGGTGGTTCCTGTGGAAAGACAAGAGCTGCTCAAAAGTGCTGATTTTATTATAACAGACAAAAGACTCCTCACACTGAAGAGTTAGCAAACACCAGTAACATGTCAAAGATTGCCATAGAATATCACAAGGCCATGGAACTAGTACCTGAAAGGGGCCTACAGGAAAACAGGAGAGAGACTTTTTATAAGGGCATGTGGTGGTAGGACAAGGGCCAATGGTTTTAAACTAGAGCAGGGTAGATTTCAATTAGACATACATTAGGAAGAAGATCTTTACTACGAGCGTCATGAGACACTCAAACAGGTTGTCCAAAGAAATTGTGGATGCCTCATCCCTGGAAGTGTTTAAGGCTAGGCTGGATGAGGCTCTGGGAAACCTGGTCCAGTGGGAGATGTCCCTGCCCATGGCAGGGGGGGTTGGAACTAGATGATCTTTAAAGTCCCTTCCAACGCAAGCCATTCTATGAAGCACCCTCATGTACAAATGACTCCCTTCTTCCCCTTCTCCATCACGTACAATGCTTAAGCAGAAATAGTTAAAATGGCTGAAAAATATTGATGCCATTTTTCAACACATTTAAATTGTGAATAAATCTTACTGAAAACCTGAGATTCAAGCAGTTCTATGTCAAAGTAGGCACTAATTATTAAATATATATCATGCCTTTGATTGCCATCAGTTGGTATTATGTAGACATCCCATTTCTTAGCTGGATTAGGTAAGTGACTAAAAGAAATCACAGAACATTCATATCAAATTTTAAAAGAGTCAAGATATATAGGATCGATAATACTTTTCTTTTTTTTTTTTTTTCTTAATACTGTCATATAAGTAGTGGCCAAGCACAGTTATGTGAAAGGAGACACAGATTTGAAGACATGAGAGTTACAACTGGTTTCAAACTTCCTACATCTACTACCCATAAATACATTCTTCAAAATTACTTACAGGAAGTAAGTTTTTGCTACCTTGTGAAAAACAAGAGATGTCCTTTCTCATCCTAAAGGAACTCTTAAAAAACTCTATGGTTACCTCAGTACTGCTCAAAAATTAAAATTTTGATGCTTTATGTTTTTCAAAAAGGTCAAATTCAAGCCTTGTTGCATAAGGAAAAAGAATTCTATAAGTTCACTCATAAACTTATTTTATATTCCTTTAAATGGCATAAAATCTTTTAGATTGCTTCCTGCACATTTCAAATCTAAATGTTAATTAAGATACACTAAAAACATTCCCTCAGAACTTATTGCATATAACACACCATTTAGCAATTCCAAAATATTGTATAAACCTCTTTGTAAGATAATAGAATGACTCAAATAGCTGTCACTGAAGTAAATACAAATTGAAGCTTGACTAATGATAAACATTGTTATAAAAAAGTGCACTTTTTTTATGTGAACCCTCTAATGTAGCATTGTTTTTTTCAAAGCATGAACTGGAAGAAGAGCTGGTGGCTTTATCTTTAGTTCAGAGCTGAGCTGAATCCAAAGGTTATCTTGATCATTCAGGTTTTAAAGTGGCTTATATTTTACAAATATTTTGTTCAAAGACCATTGTTTCCTGAGTCACAACAGCTGAAACACCAAATTCTAAAGGCACTTCACATTTATAAGGTGGCCTTCCAAACAGACCCTTCAAATCTGTGTAAATCAACTCCACACCTGGAGCATTATGTTTGAGTTTCTTGTTTTTCAGAACAAGCATGTATCTCTTCCTCATAGTTCTTTTTCCGATTTGCGACTTTGTGCTTTGTTAACAACTGAATTAAAAAGCTCCTGCCCATTAACATCTATGTGTTTATGTCACTGCAAACACTGATGGTGTGTATGAGTGCAGACAGTGGAAGATACAGGAGAGAAACAGTAAGGAGGAAAAAAGAGGATATAATATTAAAAAACATTTATGGCTAAAGAATCTACAAAAATCCCATTTGTATCAACTCTTTCCAACACAAAGAGCTTATTTCCATTCTTCTTTCTTTGTCCAATCTCTTTTAATAGTAGTTCTGCTGTGAGTCTATGCCTACAGCAGCTTCTGGTTTCATGACTTCCCAGTTTTTCAAATCATGGGCACAAGCATATCTGCTAAAGTTGCTGATAGCAGACAGCTGTATGTATGATGTTCATTTGGTTTTGATCCCCGTAAGTATTTTAGTTGGATTTATCATTTAAGTCTTCCCTGTGGAATGCCATGCTTTTAAAAGGGCATCAGCAAAGCATTTCAGCAGTGCAATTTGTCTGTGAGAGATAGAGCACACTCTTACTGTTTACCCTCTCGGCTGACATTTATCATTATCAGACTGATCAGTGGCTAGCTATGGATGTAAGGCTACTTATAGACAGAATGATGATCAGAAAGATTATCAAGCCTACCAACATCTCTATTGATCAATTCCTCTGAAGCCTTTGAGGAGCAGGTAGGTGTCCCCCTCCAGTCCTCCACAGTCTGATGAACAGGGGAGCATAAGGTCTGGCAGTTGCCTGGAATACAAAATAAGCCCTCACATTGTTAAATGTTTTATACAAAAAGAAATTAAGCCTTAATATTTAACATTGTCAAAGTTCACGCATTCCTTTGGTGCTTCAACACTACAGCAGCATGTGTATTATTTTTATAGAGGGAGAAGTATAAGAAAAGGAAACATAATTGGTTCTTCTCCCACCTGCAATGTGATGGGCTGTCTTAAACCCATGATTTACTCATGAGGTAGTATTTATTACCTCTCACAGAAAGTAGGGTAATTTTATCTAATGGAAACATCTTATTTCTAACAGTCTTATGTGTAAGAAAGTAGAACTAGGTAAGAAATGCTCTCTTTCTATGGTAGCAGCCCCCATGCCTTTGGCTAAGAATTACTAATTTGCCCATCAGTATTGATTTTGAAAGTCAGTTCACTATCAGATTTGTGATAGCATGTAATCAATCACTCAGCTCCATGTTTCATTGGTGACATGACATGGTCCATTTTCTGTGTGTTAAAACTAGGGTAAGCTCTTGTTAGTGTTGAAATGTCAACCGTGCAGTCTGACACATGTTTTGATAGAGTTCAGATACCCTGTTGGGACATCTGAGAAACTGACTTTTAAAATGACGCTTATGAAAAGTCTTTGTTCCATTCACACAGCATGCTGCAAAGTGAATTTTTTTCTTTCTGTTCATAAAATATAACTAAGCAAACATGTTTCTACATAAAATTTTAAAATAATATTGATAATTAGGTAAGAATGAAATAAAAAACCTGACAAAGGATGTTCTCCCATAAGTTCGATTAGACATCACAAAGGAACTGAACAGCAGGACAGATCAGAAAAAGATAAAACATAAAGGGACTAGGGAGATGTAATTGAACAGGGAGATCTGAATATGAGATGAGAAACAAATTGTAATGGAATTGAAGGGCAAAGACAAAAAAAGGTATAGAAAGGAAAAGGAAAGACTGAATGGAGACTGGCATTATTTAAGCTGCAAGAGAAAAGAGTTGGGAAAAAGAACTTCTTGAGTTCTTTGCAATTACAGTTCTGGCCATCTGTGTTTCCTAAAAAAAAAAAAAGAAGGGGTGATTTGTTGGTAAAACCTTAATCATCGATATGCTTTATTTTATAAGAGTAACTGCAGATGGTTGAAAATTAAGGAGAAATACTTAATTTTAGAAATTGTAGATTGTTGAAGCATGATTTTTTGATCAGAAGTTTTCACCTTTGTATTTGTCTTAATCTGGATTAAGATACATTAAATTTTTATTTTCCTTTGTCACGTAGAGATCATTTAGTTGTATGATAATGAGAAAGAAGAGTTTTATTATAACAAAAACATCATAAAACACTCAACATCCAGAAAAAAACAGTTTTCCAACACGTAACAAAAATTTTTGTACCACATTCAAAGGAAATGCAGAAGGAATTGTAGCAGAATTCCTCATTCAAGCCTGCAGTATATAAAGATTGGCCCAGCATTTGGCAGGATGGCATTCACAAGCCTTTAGATTCTCACTCAGTTTTAGAATGACCCTGTGAAGCTTAGCATCTATGCTAACCAGACTCCACAGTGCTCTTCTTATTGATTTCCATTTGTTTTCCTGTAGTGTCTTTACAATATTATAATGGATTTCAAGTAGCTCTTCTTGATAAATAAATATAAGCAGGTGTATGCTACAGCAGGTTTGACTGGTTTCTGGTGGTCATTAAAACATGGACACAACAGAAACCATTCCAAAGCACAGTTAACACTAAGCATGATCATCTCTACCTGTTAAAAAAAATTGGATTGTCAGCTCTATGACCTAGGATGGTGTTTGGTTAGCACATACAACCTCTAGTCTTGTGGTACAGGAAAACAATTTAATCTTACCCAATGAAGTCAATTTACTGTAGGTCTAAGAATAGTGATTTTAGTCCTTACACAGACTTTCAGTTTCCTACAGAGACAGAATTTAGATTTTAACCATGTCACTGAGCCTGATAACACAGACTGGGAGCTCAAATATTTATGATTAACAACTCTTATTTGAATTCTTAGATGTATTAACTTATTCCAAGGTACTCCAGGAATGAAAAGATATTTATGCATAAATGCCTAATGCATGCAATGGATTCTTCCAGTAATACAAATACATATTTTACCATTTATGTTTGTAAAGGTAGCAGGCAGCTGAACTATACTAGCACTCTTTAATAAGTCTATAAGCTATCTTGAGTGCTGAAGAAGCATTTTCTTAGAATCTTACAACATAATACTGTGGCATCAGAAATACAGTGAAGGTGGCTCTTTTATAAAGAGCATTGCAA
>JAAGNO010028621.1:48159-59679 GCA_033439905.1 Ceryle rudis | reverse complement strand
CAGTGAAACTGAACTTTTAGTTCACTGTAGTTGTATTGAGAGAAATTGGTTTTGCTTTAAGTAAACAAGCAGAATCCCCAGACATAGTGGAATGAGAATCTTTGGTTTTATTTTAATAAACTAATGTTTGGGTTTTTTGTTTTTTTTTTTTTTTTTTTAACTAGACAAATAAGACTAAAACTGGCAGCTTGGAAAAAATGCTAATGCATGACAAAATTTGTGCTCTATTCCAAATGAGTAAAACCTATCTAATTAATGCTAGTATAAATCCAAAGGAAATCTGTGTCAATAAAATTATTTACACTTTCTTTCTCTGGCCTAATGGACTGCAATATTTGGTCCACCTTGTTTAATGTAATAGAATTTGCTTTTGATATGCAAAATATTTCAACTGCCAGGACTCTCATGCAAGAAGAAAGAAAGAATCTGAGCAGCTGCCAACAGGAACTCTGAATGCAGTACTTTTTCATCAAATAGTCTCAACAAGCACTCCTTGCATTAACTTTACTGAGAATGCATGTCTCTCGTAGTTTCATCAGAGAAGAAGTATCAGTTCATTTGGAGCAAGAAGAATGCTACTTAATGGAAAACTTGAACAATTTGTATCATCATATAATTTTTTTGCAAATGATATAAAACAGACAGGTGAAAATATTTTGACTTTTAACACTGACTATGCCAGTCTGATGAAGCATGTGCTTACTTCATGAGTAGGCCATTTCTGCATGACACAAATGGTAATATATGACATTATACAAAAAATAAACACAAGTTGAAAAGACATTATGTTGATAGAGAAAAAATATGGAAAAAAAATCATTATTAAAGGTCACATACATAATTCCCACCCCTGCAAAATAACAAAATATTCACAACTACTCAACATATGCGCAAAGATGTCACTTTGCTATTTCTACAATTCACATGAACTGTTAAAGCCAAAAGATAATGAATCCAAATCTTCAGGTTTGCATATATATTCAGAATAATTTCTATGTTCTAAGACCAAGCATGGTGTTTTATCACTTTAATCACCCAATCATGGTATTGAACTAATTTGCTACATCATCCAATTGAATTCCTTCCTTACATATGGTTACTGTCACTCTCTTCTTGCCCCCAAATAATTTTTAATACAGATTAGGAAAACAAATAAAAAACACATCCAAATAACCTAGGAAAACAAAAGTTATTTTTGTGTCATTATGTCCCAACACTACCGTCATCCACCCCTTACAGAAGTCCAGAGATGTACATGGTGCTTAGTGTCATCTCCCTTCCGCCAGACTAACAACACATTACAATCATGAGAGCAGTCTTTGCAGCTGGATGAGCCAGTGTTAAACTGTAACTGATGTGAAATCTTGAACGACCTTCAGAGGTTCAAGGTCTCCAAGTGGACTGTGTACTGACAGGGAAATTGCCTTCACAGAACCTGAGCTTCCACAGCAGACATAATATGAGATAACGAGCAGACCAAGGATTTAGAAGTATTGAAGTATGTGAATGAAGGTAATAAAACTACATGACTTCTTGGATAAACCCTCTTCCATCATACAACAAGTCCCATTGACTCTATTATGTGTTAGATAAAGATAGCTGACTATATTCTGAACCATCCTTAAAGGCTTTTTTTACCAAACATTCTGCTTTATATCAATAGGATCTGTTTTTTTCATTCTAATTCTATAGATAAGTCTGATTTAACTTTATTGTCAGGAAGACACCTATGTGAACCTAGAAATGAAGACTTTAAACTAACGCTTGACTGTCATGCAGCTCCACAGCTCAAAAGAACAAAATGGGTTCCCATTAATGAGGACTTGCCATTTATAGGAAAAAGTATAAACATTAAAGAAAGGAGGCTGATTAGATTTCATGATAGAGAAGAAGGTGGGAAAATTGATAACACCATGAAACACTTACATACCCAATTAAAGAAATGAACATCCTCTTAGATAACACTTTTTTTTTTTTCACATGAATTTATGAACAGTCTCTTCACATTTATTTTGCTGAAAATAAATTGGTTTTGTGGGGCTTGAAAGTCTAGAAATTTAATATAAACAATGACCACCAGCACTTTGATTACCGCACATTAACTGTAAGAACTAAACTTGCAGCTAGTAAGATGCTTTAGCAAGTGCCCAAAGTAAATGTGTATGCAAAATATATGGCTGCAAATATGCTAAATGTGTAATTATAGATGTAGAGGTGACCACCCAGAAAAGCAATTTTTTTTTTTCCACAAAGAAAGAGAAATAAATAATCACAACTTATTTTCATCCATCTTCACTTACCTTATAAGCAGAGCATGTTTTATTTGGTTGCAAGTCTTATCTATCATCTCACTGGAATATCTAGTTCTAATCTAGTGTAGCAGCTAGCATAATCTAGGCCTAGTTAGCATAGTTGTTAGTATAAACCCATTAATTTTAACTGAGTGTTATTCTGTATGTGGTAGAAGTAGACATACATATGGCCTATCCTAAACAACAGAATAGTTTTGGTGTGCTGTAGAAAAATTAGATTAAATAAAGATTACTGTATCCTTCTTATGTATGAGATAGAGGAACTCAGTTCACGTGAGTGACTTCTTCCAGTCACACAAACAAGGAATAGTAGAAGATTAAGTTAACCGTAAATGGTTTGAATATTGCTTTCCTTGTTTGTATTGCCCATATTCTTCATGATGCTTATGGAAGTTATGTTCTCATGAGCCTTCATCTCACCACTGCACCCCCACTGCTAGGGACTCATAAGTCCTATTTTCTGCAGAAATCTGCAGAAAAACATGTCTTGTGTGTAAAAAAAGAAGGCACTGAAGGCTTAAAAAAAAAAGCTGCTACTCTCCAGATGTATTTTTTTCACACTGTCTAGACACACATATTTGCATATGTGTATATGAAAAATAAAAAGTGTATGAATCATCACATGGTATTTCTGCAAGAAAGGTACACCGAGGAAAGGTCTGTCAAGGATGAAAACTGTAATGGTGAAAATCAATTGCAAACAAAGTTCAACTCTTTGTCACAAAGCAACACCTTTGCTGCTAGGGACACAATGGATGTGGGAACAGTGGAGGAGTTATGCATCATTTGCCATGCTACAGCACTAGAGCCACCAGTCTGAGGAAATGGTGCTGTGCAGTGAGGCAGGAACCGAGATTTAATCTTCATTCTAATTCCATAGGTACTCTTGGGGGAAAACAAAACAAGACACTCTGGGGCTAGCATTTGGCAGAAGTTGCTCAGTACCCACTGAACAAAAAGCACCCATGGAAGAGAAAGGTACAACACCTCTTTTCTCTGCCTTTGCACAGCAGGGTATGATGTCCATGCATTGGACGCAACAACCATTTTACATTCTTCAAGATAACCATAAAGAGGAAGAAGTGACCAGTATATGTCTGTCCTTTAGCCATGTACATGCAGAACAAGGTGGAAGGAACTTTCCCACAGAAAGAGAAAGCTACTGCAGAACCTATATGCCTACAAAACAAGTGGATGCAAATTCTAAATCTTAGAGTTCATTCATAAAAATATGTCCTGCCTTTACAGACAGATGTAATCTAGGTCCTCAGAAAAAAACAATAGGGCCAAGATCTTCAGCTGAGTTCAGGAAAATAAATGCACTAGCAGGCACTCAGGGATTTTAACTGTGCCTAAAGGTAAAGGTCTGAAAAAAAGACTTTTGCAAGAAAAGAAGCCCTTTCCCCTCTTGCACCTCTGCTCTCTGTGTAAGAAGAAAATGAAGTGAAAAGAGCATTTAGGCTGCTGCAAACCTACATACTATCAGTGAAAGCACCAATGTGTCTATTTCAGCAGGGATTAATTTATCGAATTTATTTGTTGATGATAAAAATTTGGAAGCTGTGGAAGCTAAAATGTGGAGTTATGATGCTGCCACTGTAGTGAAGCAAGCATTTAAATCATCTGAATGCTAAAAAGGAAGGGACACAGCAGTGTGCTGCTTTCAGTGTGTGACATTCAATAGCGTGAATGGTATTGTGGCGTGTATATGCCTACATAGCTATTGTGATCAGATTCAAAGTATCTACAGGGCGGTGAGCTGATATCATAGCCCTACTGTATTACTAAGTAAAAAGAGGAATGGAATTAAGATGAAATAACAGCTATCATGTTCAAATACCAGGACTGTTTGTTTGACTGGAGTGGCATTCTCAGGGCCAGCAGTTGGGAAAGAAAAAGACAGTCTGGGGAACACCAGGTCTCAGGGAGGTGAGCTTGCTTTTCCTCCAGGAGGCCAGGAGCCTCACAGTGCCAAGATGGGCCACTGTCCTGCTATCAAGGCAAATCTCTGGAAAGGGGAGAAGGCAGAAGAATACAAAAGGCCCTGTGACCCAAATGGAAAAGTGAGCATTTTATTAAGGCTGTTAGTAAACTGTAAAGGAAATACAATGATGCAGAGAATCCTCTTTCAATTCAGGAAGAGAATGAAGATTCTTCTTTCACAGAAATATTAAAGTGACAATTTTGAGTCATTTTTTCTTCTGCAGGCTGGAGTTAGATATTAGGGTTTTTTTAAAGCAAAGAATAAAAAATAAACACCCTAAAGAACTGACTAAGTGGAGATGCACTGGAGAAATTTCAAGTACTGATAATTTCAAGAAAATACAAGGAAGTTTCCCTAACACACTGTCCAACATAAAGCTTCTTCTGAAGCAAGTAAGCAATATATTTTTAACATCTCTTCTGCCAGTGTCTAAACCCAGTTTTGAGGAGTCTGTACTTCTGTGAATTAAAATGTTGTGCTTGTCCACTTACATTAACAGCAGCACCCCTCACAAGCAATCTGCATTTCACATAGCTTCAACACAAAAAGCAAATAAACTATACATCACTTAGGAACAGCATTGCTAATTGCAACCGACATATAAGAAACAACATGTGACTACTACTCAATTTCTCATTTAGAACATGGAGCAGACAGGAATAATTAAGCCAGAGAAGACAAATTCCATTAGAAAAATACATTCACCTCTGTGGCTGTATGCAGAATAAATATGAGGAAATTTATCCCAGGTAGTGGTAGGCCTTTTTGTCTGGCTGTGACATGAGGTATAGACCATTTATTTTTGCAGAAGCATAGGAACTTATTCATTCATTGCATTGCTTATGGTGTGGCTGTGCTGATGCCATCATCACCGGCTATCCAGATAACCAGGAGGTTCAGGTTCTTCACATCTTACTAAGACTTGTTATTTTAAAATGTGATATGAAAACTAAACAAGAAACTTTTAATGTTGCAGAACAGGAAGCACCTTTGCAGTTTATGGAGGAAAGGCTACATTAAAATCCTGTTTCCCAGCAATTTTCATGTTGATTTATACACATATTTGGTTCTTGACAGTAAGTCAAAAAAAGACCAAGAAGAATCTTGAATGTCTGAGCATATGCTGGATGTACATTTGAATAGTATAGTTACTGCATGTTTAGAGATAACAGAAACCAAATCGGTTATATGTCAGAATGAATTATGGGCAGGTAGGAAACAAACATTTTTAAAGAGGAGAAAATACACAATCGTGTCACTCATAGGTCACAAAGGATTGTCCACAGTATCTATAGAACAACAAAGTAACAACTGTTTACACTTCTGTACCAGACTCTCCATACTGATACAGGGGGTATCAGTAATGCGTGTGTCCTACCAGGTGGTGGTTGTACTGGTGCAGTTTACCTCAATGTACTACACAGCTGCTGTAGCTACAGGGTCACTAATTGCCAGCAAACAGGGAAGAACAAAATGCTTTTGTTCAACAAGCAGAAGTTGTTAGATGGAATCATTATCACCAGCATCTGGTGCAAAACACTTTTCCAATCTCAGTAGGTTTTTAACTCATATTTAGAACAGATCAAACATTGTGCAATAGGACCCTGTCAGACAGATTTTTCAGATGGGTCTATCTAGGAAGAACCAAAATACAAGAAAAGCTGGTAAACAGCTTTCTGTTTTGCAGTCTGTGTCCCTGCAGGGTAGGTCTTTGCTTTCAGACTTGCTTTCAGCTAATTCAGTGGCTTTCTGAGTTGAATTTTCTCTCTCCATCACTTCAGAGACCTATTTGTCTGTTGATTAAGTGTCCCAGTTGCTGGGACAGCATGCCAGTCTCCCAGTTCCTACTCATTGAAGCCCCAGAAGTATTCTCGCCCCAACCAGGCCTGTCCTGCAGAAGGCTTCCATCCAAGTAGCTTTTATTGAGCAAATATAACGTGAAACTGAGAACATATCACCCAGACTGTTAGTGTTCATCACAAATAATTTTAGAAGCTAAAGCATTCTGGCTGAGAACTAAAGGGAAGGAAAGAAGTTTTCCATGAAATATTGTCATTTTTGGTAGAAAACATTGCTGCATCTGAAATCCAGTTTAGCACGAAGAACTTTCATGGACATATTCTGACAAATTCTCATAACAGAGAATGTCTTCAGAAGGCAAGATTTCTGTTTTAAGGATAATGACTCATTTTATTTGATATAACTAATGCTGCCTTGGAAAAACAGTATGTCCAATTTTAATGTCAACACATACAAGGAAATGTGAATTGCACAATGAGCTGCAATGTGACTGCGCGTTTCAAGTTTCACAACTGATCACAGAAAGCAGAATGGTAAAATGTAACTCAACTAAACCAGCTGTGAACCACAAGCATGAAGACTGAAAACAAAACCAGGAAGAACATTGATTTAATTCAGTAATTATCCAGAAGGTTTGTATGAACTGTCCACTACAATTGCAGAGTAAAATTCAAGGCAGCTCAGTTAGTATTACAGGATCCTGAGACCTATCAGAATTTTACCCCAAATAAATAAAAAAGTGACAAAATTTTAAGGCATACATCATTTTATTGTGAAGATGGCCATTGTGAAGAAGGCAACTCAAAAGTTGTGATGCCAGGACAAAGAAAAATTGGGTAGGCAAATGCTAGTCCCTCCTCCAAAAATTCTCATGTGTTTCATCCATCAACTAGAATTCACAAGCACAAATTAATGCACAAGCAGTGCTGGGAATAGGCAAATGAAGCTTTACCCATCTAATGTTGTACTTCTCATCTCTAGACTAGGGAATCCTTTTCCTTTGTACTGGTTTTGCCAGGGAGAGAGCTAATTTACTTTACAGTAGCTTGTATGGTGCTATATTTTTTTATTTGTGACCATGACAGTGTTGATAACACAGAGATGTTTCAGCTATTGCTGAGCAGTGCTTGCACAACATCAAGGTCTTCTCTGCTACCCAGGCTGCCCCACCAGCAAGGAGGCTGTGGTTGCATGAGAAGCAGAGAGCAGAGCTGGAACAGATGACCCCAGCTGATCAGGTGGATAGCCCATATGATATGACGTTGTGCTCAGCAGTAAAGGATGTCAAGAAGAAGGAGAAAGGGGGGACACCTGGAGTTATGGCATTTGTCTTCCAAGTAACAATTATGCATGATGAAGTCCTGCTTCCTGATATTTTTTTTCTGCCTGCCAATGGAAAGTAGTGAATGCATTCCTTATTTTGCTTTGCTTGTGAAGGCAGCTTTGCTTTACCCAATTAAACTGTCTTTCTCACAGCCCATGATTTTTTCACTTATACACTGCTGATACTCTTCCCCATGAAATGTCTGTGTGGGGCTTAGCTGCCTGCTGGGGTTAAACCATAATATCCTTTGAGCTTGTTTATCATTATGATATAGAAATTTCCTTGTAATGGCAAGCACACGGTTCCTGACTTTTCTAGCCTTCTTTGCATAGTGCAGTCTTGGGAAGACAGGCTGGTTATACTGGTAATCTCATGCCTGAGAAAATGTAAGTCTGCTCCTTTGGAAAAGGCTTCAATCTCTAGCCTGTAATATAAAAGCTGGGCTTATGCTGCCATTGTGTGTTTCTTTATTCTAAAAGGATCTCTGATCCAGCACTTAGTAGGAAGGACTGGAACCAGTAACTTCTTGTAGCTTCCCTCTGTGTGTCATTTGCTTATCAGCTTGAATGGGGGTTGGCATTTAACTAGGAGTTGAATACCAAAGTATCCATGTAGACTACAGTACCTCTGTCACTTGAACACATGTGGAAATTGTATCCCAAAATCTGGCAATTTTTTTTTACAGTTAAATTGTTATGAATATCCAGTAAAGTCAGTGTTTACACTTGGTGTCTTATCATGTGAAATTATTACATTATAGCTGAAATAGAATTTAATCAATTAATAAATGGTATCATTCCTATCAGTGGTAAGAGATAAACACAGGAGGGTAGTTAAAAAGGGGAGAAAACTAACCTCATCCAGTCATTTTCAGCAGAAGATGGTGTACTCAAAACTTCATGGTTTTTAACTTCAGGGAGTAAAGTAAAATACAGTTAAAAGTAATAAAAATTTGATCCAAATTAACAATGTGAAAACAAAAAGCAACTCCAAATTACAGAAAAATAACACGGTGATAAAAAGCCTTAAGTAATCTAGGTACGTTCTCTCAGTCCATTCTTTTAGAGCAAACTAATGATAACATCCAGTTTAGAGGCGTTGAACTGTAAGCTGATGTACTTTGTGGTGCTGTGCTTGCTTCCCATGCTGGTGCTGCTCGTGTAGGTTCACTTCTAAACCCTCAACACAGGAAAGATACAACCATGGATCCTTGTAGGCCACTCTGTCTCTAGAAGTTCTCGAGAATATAAATCATGTTACACAGAGCTGGTGACACTGGTTTTAGAGCAGTGAAGTCCTATGCATGAGGAATGCTGTCACTCAGCTAGTGACAGCAAGTGGGTCTCTGAAAAAATTCTATCTTGCCATCAATAAGGAGGATATATACACACATACATGTATAAATATACATATATATGAAAATACATAAATGTGTGTTGTATGGTCAATCATAATTACACATACACATTATTTTTATATACACATACCTATAACCCTGTATTCTTTTTAGAAATGAGAGACTGAAGCCACAGATGCTATGCATATGAATGTGAGCGAATGGAATATAAGAGCCATGGAATGGCTGAAGAACATCGTATAGACACTTGACTTGTTGCCCATCTGATTTTCTGTGAAGAATAACAGAGTATTTGTAAAGTTTCAAAAATGAGTAGAAACACAGCTGGAAAACAATGACCTCAGACTGTCTTATTATAGATGGCCACAGGGTCTCTAGACTTGATATGCAATCAATACTTGTGGTGATAAAGAAGTGAGTTATTTTTTGAATTGTAACCTTGTTAAACAAGTTCATTGTACTGCATGGAACAGCTCTTTGGTCAATTCTTCCTTGGGAGCCATTTCTGGTATAATTAAAGAGTTTACTTCTCCTCTCCCCCAGCCAAGAGTTTCTCCCTCTTGCCTCCAGCAGTGGGTTTTTCATTTAACACTCCAGTACCTCACCAATAATAAAAAAATCAAATCACCCAGACCATTGAATGGGTGATGACTTTTTTCAGGATGTGACCTTCAAGCTGTTAAACAAATTCACAACATAATCATCTTTTTTGTCTTCTCTGTCAGGTTTACAATTTCAAATTGTACAGAAAAGCTAGTTGCAAAATCAGATAGTTAAATTGTGTATACTTCTCAGGGGCCACACTTCACTGAGACCCACTAAGGTCCACCAAAAACTGCTGTTTGTACCTAAGTATGTGAATATTCCCATTGATTGTAATGGGATTCAAGCAAATTGCAGGTGCTTTGGTGAACAGGAATGGAGTCAAGTATATACAAAATATGAGCAAGTACTTAACCTTTTCTTAAAGCTCAGGCTGAATAGGGGAATTTTGATGTCTGCATTGTTCCAGAGATACTTCACTGAGTGAGAGTATTCAACTGTAGCTTTACTAGTTGTATTTATTCATGAATTTAGCAAAGTTTGTTAGGCTTAGCTCTAGAGAAAGTTAATTTGCCTGACAGATCAGAAAAATGCTTTTGATATGCAAAATCCTCTTTCTGTAAATCACTAATGCTAATGCAAGTTACCACAACCCACTGGTTTTTCGTTTACTTTGGAAAATGTATTTTTGATCTGTGTAAATTTCACTGTGGTCAAACATCCATACTAGGAATCCATCAGTATCTTCTCTAGCAATAACATTAGAAAGTCTTGTCTAGAGTGACTAATGAGATGCTTCATTAGACATGGGTACTTCACCTCAGAGTCAAGTGCACTGGCACAGAAAGGAAGAAGCTGCTGTCATTGTTTGTGCTAGGCTGGTTTTGCAGATAAATAAACTCCATTCTTCTGCACTATCAGCCCAGTGTCTATTTAAACACTACATTTGAGGAAAAACCTGCAAGGAGGATTTTTCCTTTTTCCCTTGTGAGCTATTTCAAATCTTGGTGTTATCATCTACAAAACTCATATTTCACACATGACACGATTCATATAAAAATGTAGTGTTTGTCATAAACCAAACCCACACTACATTTAGGGAGAAATATATACAGAGAACAAGGATTTAGTCTGAGTGGAGCTGAAAGCTAAGTGAGAGGTACTGCTTCAAACTGAACTAGCAGTAAAGTATGGTTTCATTTTTGTTCAGTTGAGTTTTTGCCATTTGCTAAAATATTGAAAACCATGAATGTAATCAGTAAGCAAGAAAAAAAAAATTAGCAAGTGAATCTGTTTTCTAAAGGAAGCAATAAAAAAAAAATGAAGCAGAAGCCCAGGTATGCAGCTGTTGAAGGCACTCACTGCATGGAACTTATGTCAGTGTTACATTAGCTTATTTATGTTCAAAGATGAATGTTACTCTAATAAGTAAATTTTAGCTCCAACTATGTATTAATATTTTTAGTGTTCATTTGATTTCTAGATCATTTTATGTAGATATATTAGAGTTATCATCCCTATCTCACAGAAGATAGCTTTGGGTGCCAAATATTGTAAAAACAGCATTTTCCAAGCTAGACAACTTGGTAGGGGACCAAGAACAACTTTCCTCCAGTTTTAAGAAATGCTGGATTTTATTTGCAGGATGTCTCCACAAGTGATGGGAACTCAGTACATCTTAAAGGCAATCTTATTTGACATCAAACTCTGCACTGAAAGACTGAAATAACTGAGCCAATGAACCAGCTTGAAAAACCCAAACACTGTCTGAAATTATCCAGTGAGCCATAAATAATCCTAGTGCACTAGGAAAAATCAAGACAGAAAGAGAATGGGAGTAGGGAGGTGGAATGCATTTTTAGCTGAAATCAATGCTTGCAAAAAATACAAGCCAACCAATATTCAAAGGGTCATGAGTTAAGTATACAAAAATTTACAGACTAGTTACAATAATTGAGCCAAGATCAGCAACAGCAAAGAAATTACATAATAAAACAAACACAACTGAGGAAGATACATAACATTTTAAAGACTATTTCTGTCATCACTTTGACTTCTTTGCTTTATGATCTGTCTCTAATGTTCCTCATTACTTGCTCACAAAAAAAAAAAAAAAAAAAAAAAAAAAAAAAAATGAAAAAAAAACCCACAATTTTTTTTTTTTGTATGTTATTTTTTTTGGGAAAAAATTACAAGTTTT
>JAAGNO010028621.1:21624-48149 GCA_033439905.1 Ceryle rudis | reverse complement strand
ATAGGTAATTTAATGTTGATAGAATATTGTTGGCGGACCTGTGACTTCTGTGTATGATGGTCTGGCGTCAATGTTCGTGATGACTGTCTCAAAAAAAAAAAAAAAAAAAAAAAAAAAAAGAAAATGAAAACAAAACCCACATCTTTTTTTTTTTGACTGTTAGTTTTCTGGGGAAGAAATTACAGTTCTTTGTACCTATGAAGTTTTTCCAGATAATGATATCTACTGCAAAATAAATGGAAAAAGGAAAAGAAAAAGAAGTCAGTTTTACTCCAGTCACATCTCATCACCGCATCTCTACAATTCTTAGAGAAGGAGAGTTTTAGGAGCTTTGTGAAATGGAAGGGATTTGTGCAGAAAATAAGTTATTTACTTTGGCATTCCTAAGAAGCAGCCTTTGTGCTCTGCACAACATAGAATTCAGGCAGAGTTTCTCTTACACAAACTCAGGAGCCTAGGCTCAGAATGAGATTTCTTTCTACACAGTACAAGATGACCTCTTAAGCTGTGTTACGGTGTGACAATGAAACCTCCCTACCTACACTGTAAAACTAGTGATTACTGTAAATGCATTTCCCCATCTAAACACAGGGGTACTGCAAAGATCATAGTCTGCACCTAAATGGTGCAGACATACTTGAAACCATGACAAATGATGCGAGCACAGCTCATTATCACACAGCAGTACCACAGAAGCCACGACACAGATTTTTATTCCCACTGTGATTTTAAATGCCTTCTTACAAATAAGCTTTTCAGAGGATTAATAGCTGGATTTTTCTTCTATATAGAGCAAGTTCAGATGAGGCAGCCCCAAAAGTCCCTTAAAGGCTTGAGCTCTGACATTCATTTGTCAGGCAGGACAAGAAGGAACTAGTGGCATTTCCCAAGTATCATCATGGTTTACAGTAATATGTACTGTTTCTTTCGGTCTAAATATAGAGACCAAGGAATCAATGACCACAGGGATGCTCCAGCTCTCTATCCCTTGGTGAGTTTTAGTGACAACATTTGTTTGTCAATCCTTGTGACAACAGTTCCCCAGTTCTTCTGGTAGAAAATTAAACCAGCATGGACTGCTCAGTTTTGTAAGGTTCAGAGTGCTTACCCAGAAAAGTTCAAAAGTATTTTTCATGTTAGGTATTTCAGTGAAATCAGCTTTGAGAAATTAAATACATCTTGCAAAACTAAATTTTGAAAACAAAGTGATGTTTAACTCACAGCATCACCATCTCCTTTTGAACTAGTATTTTTATGTTCCCTTTGGGGAGACAAATAAGTGTTTGATTTACTTCATTTGTTGTATATACTGTGAATTGGTCCACCATGGGCAACCCTATCATGTAATAAAACATTTTTGTCATACTTTAGTCAAATGAACTTAAAGGAGGTAGGTGCTCAGCCAAGACTGAAGTTTTGTGTGCTCTGGACATAAAAATAACACTGGGGTCCTGTGAAGATTCCTGACTAGTGAATCTCCCAGAATTGAATTTATTAGGCATGTGCCTAATTAACTCTAATACTTATGTCTTCATAATGCTCTAATAATTGTGTAGTCTAATACTTATGTTTTCAAAGCTATCTCAGTAAGGCTTACCAACACAATGGATGATTTGAGAAATGCTGTGAGATAAATCTGTTAGTAATGATAATTTATAGTGAAGAAAGCATGTGTGAAAGTCAAAGGCTCCTTGCCAGTTTTTCCCAGATGCCATACTCTACATACAGTAAGTCAGACCAGACAAATTCTAATTTACTTGAAGGTATCTACTGTCGTGACAGTATATGGAAAGACAGTACCTTGTAGGCCTCAAGTGAAAAAGGGCACTTGTGAAGTTGAAAAGATATATTTATGTATAAACTTTTGTGTGCCTATATACATGCAAATTTCTGATTTAAGAAATAGCAGCACTGATTTTTCCTAACTATACTTTTGCTTTCACAAACAATTCAATCATTCAATCAATTAATCATCAATTTATATGTCTATCTATATCTGTCTATATAGAGGAAGAGAGAGAAAGATTAAGAGATGTAAGCAAACTAGAAATACACAGTTCAGAAGCGGTGGCAGTGCAAAACTGTGTGTACTCTACAAATGAAAAAAACAAACAAGAAAAGAGCATTAGCTAAAGCAAGCATTCTCAGCCTTTTTTCAGGGAGTCTTAATTTAGAACATCTACTCAGGAAGAATAATTGTTCCCATTTATTATTTTGCCTGGATGACTTTTACAGAACTGTTTTTACCATCAGTTGGTAAATTCAATGGAAGAAACAAATTATCCTATTATTAAATCATATTTGCATCAAACAATAGATATTCCACATAAGCTGTGCTTATCCAGCCATTTTTCCTAACAATTTCTATGAACATTATGCCTCCATCCCGATTTCTCTTTGTCTTACTTGTGTGTAATGACAGGGTAGATCTCTAACAGGACGGTCTTACTCCCTGTGCATGTACCCTATTGGGTTATGTTCCAGGCCAGGGCAGCCTCACCAGCTGAAACTTGTGACCTTTTCAGAGGGGTTCCTGAACAGTTTGCAGCTTTTGTACAGCTTAGTTTCAGCCTCTTTCATTAGTTTTCCTAGGGTTATTTTGTATCAGCATTCCTGTTATAAGCTGCCCATGTTTTTACAGGTGGTAAAATAAGAACATCTGAAAGTTTCTTCTCGCCTAATATTTTGCTAACTAAGGCAACTTTTCCCTATTAGTGAGAGTTTGCTTTTTATTTCACTGCACTATTTAATTAGTTTGTAAGAAAAGATGGTTTGGGAATTGACCTGAGCATACTTTTCAAAGTAAAGTATTTAGAATTAGATTTGTCTTGTCAATTTTTGGTATCCATGAGTTAACAGTTGCATCTAAGTTACTCATGTACAACCCTTCCACAGTTAGTGGAAAAACCTGAATTGCCTTTTGGACTTGCTGCTTTTTCTTCCACTGATAATAGAAGTAGCTAAGATTAAAAGAAATCATCAACACCTAAACAGAGGACTTCAAAATACAGGGAGCTGAAATCCAAATCCACACTGCATTCATCTCATGCATCTGGTTTCCTTGCAAAATTACATACAGTTCACTAAACTTTTAATGGAGGTTTTGAAATGCAGGTTGCAGCACAATCTTTATTCCTGTCATTTACAATGAAAAAGGTTTAATAGATCAATAACCAATGGATTAATGACTCATTGATGATAATAGCAGCAATTTACATAAACAGCATCTATTATCTAGAGCAATCACAAAGCACTTGGGAAGCAGATTTACAAACTATTTCTGTTTAAATGGTGTCAGAGGCCAACTTCCTTCAGAAGGCAGATGGAGAAGGATAGGAAATAATCAGCATTAAAGAAAATAAAGTACTAGAGTCACTACACAGTTGTGTAGAAGACACAGGACCTTGTTCAAGGGTGTGGAAATAGCACTACCTCTCAGATGTCTGATTATGGCTACTCACTAGCAGAAATCAGGGTGAGCAGTTGAGCACTGCTGTGTACCCTTCCACTAAGTAGGAGGATTTTTTTGGACACTGTATGTTCTTAGGTTGAAAGGCCCTTACATGGAAGATGTTATTGGCACTACCCTGTGAAAGCTTACTAACACATGCATCAGCTCTAGAATATGCTGAGCATTCTCAAGTGAAAACCAAACATCTACTACTGAAGAACGATGTCACTCTTATGAATATCTCCTGAGGCAAGCTTCAGGGCGTGGGACATGGTGCAAATTAAAGCTTTTCAAAAGATCCTACGTGCATATTGTGGTGGATTAATATAAAGATGGCAAAACAGTGAACTGGAGACCCAACTGCAATAAAGCTCCCATGGCTGACATTTATACAATGGTGCTTTTGAGCCCTGAAACCATTCACTTTAATGTCTGTAAGACTCGGTTTCAATAGATAACATTAATGATTTCTTACCTTGGTTTCTAAAGTACACTGTGGACATGTGCACTTTTGTCTCGTACTTCTTGGAAGGAAATGATATTGTGCATTGTGTTTGTCCTGCAAATTTTGTCAAGTCACAGATTTTCTAGTAATATAATACAATCTTTTTTTTCTTTAGACTTTTGGGGCTTGCAGTTCAGTCTTCATAAGTGCTCAATACTGCAAGCAAATAGGCATACCTTTGCATAATGTTCTAAAATACCAAGAATTTTTTATGTTAGCTACCAGAAGCAGCAAAGAAAATGAGACAAAATGATAAAGCACTGGCATACATCTGCCATTTATGTTTCCTTACCATCTTATCATTTTTGGATTGCCTAAGTAGATCAGGAGCTTTCCTCTCTCTCTGTGAAATAGGAAATATCCCTGGTTTATTCTCTATTTTCTTTATGCTATGCAGACTGTTTTTTCCTAACTATATCCACAACTAAAATACACTCTCTTGCTATGAAAGCACAATGCTCTCTTATTCTCCTTGGTCATATTTCTTTTATTGTTGTGAAGTTTCAGGTACTCTGTAAGCACCTGGTTTTTAAAATCGTGTCAATATTTGACCTCCTCATTCTGCTTTTTGGGAATTTCCCCTGGTTCCAACTGCCCTCAGCCCCATGTGCTTTGGTCTCAGCACTTGCATCCTTTTGTTTCCATGTTCTTCTAATTGAACAGAAAGCACAAAGATTTACGTCTTTCCTTTGCATTATCTTGGAAGTGACATGGCATGGCCTCAGCAGTAGGTATCTGACTACAGGAACCTTGATAAACTCTGTTAACACAGCAATTTTGTGAATACAGGTGGTATTCCCATGATCAATTTCAATATCCTTCACACATAAATAAGTATTAGTCATTGCTGCTTTTTATAGTTGTGAATGTATTCAGCACAGTCAGGATGCTAAGTTTGGTAACAACTTCTGATCAGGAAGTTAATCAGCTACCTCAACTGGAAAACATAAATAGTAAATTCAGTATGGTAGGGCCATGTAAGTTGTATGTCCCATAACAGTCATTCAACTTAAATGGTAGTGATCTTGAAACTAAACTTTATTTTTAAAAGGCTGATGGACAGAGAAGGAAACATTCCCCTACATTTTCTCTTCCTATTTCCTCTAGAAACATGAAATGGCTCTCATTCGTAGTTTCACAGGGAATAAGAAATGCAAGTCCACTCCCATAAAACAAAGAAACAATAAAGAGACAAACACAATACAGAAAATAAAAAGGGAAGGTTGTGAAATGTGTAAACATTTGTATGTCAGTCTGGTTCAGGAAAAAATAAAACCAACCAACCAAAAATATTTTCAAGGAAACCTTCCAAGCCATCATTTTGCCATAAGCATCATGAGTCTGGCAAACTCTTACCTGCAGTGACCATGATTTTGCATAGAGGTGTGGATGAACCATAACCTAACAATCTATGCTTACTGAAATTAACAGAAATATTTCCACTGACATTAACTGAGTTTAAATCATCCTTATAATGCAATGTAGTTATATGTAAACAGTCTTGATGAGGCTCTGAGCAACGTGATCTAGCTGAAGATGTCCCTGCTTACTGCAGGGGGGTTGGACTAGATGACCTTTAGAAGTACCTTCTCACCCAAGGCATTCTATGATTCTATGATAAAATGCCAAGAACATATCTGTAATTTTGCCACTGTAATTCTGCAGATTTCCAGGAAAACTGTCTCAAATAAGGCAATCTTTTAAATATAACCCCTCTGGGATTTGATAAGAACGATTCTTACTTTCTGAATGTATCACCACCACCAAAGACTTAAATACAAAACAACAATGACAAGATGACCAGAATAAAATAGCTTAAGGCCTATAACACCGTATAAAAAAAACCTCTTAATTTCCCCCGTGGTTCTCTGTAATCTTTGACACTGCATTTACATTCTGCATAGCTCTCCAATATGTGCTAGAATCCCATCACAGCAATATAAAAATAAAACAGACCAAGGGGTTACATTAGGATATTAAGGATCCCAAAGACAGTATGTTATCTATTGACAAGTTTCATTAATAATTTTATAATTTTATTACTTCTTACTAAAAATGTGTGTGCAAGAGGTAGCACCATTATTCTTTTCCATTTCAATTTCAGCTGATTTTTTTGACATGTCTAAAGCCAAATCTGTTTTCACTTATAGGTCTAAAAATCACACTTCCACTTCAAATCTGAAATGTAATTAAAATGCACAGTTCTCTGTTGGAGCTGAATGGGCATGAAAATAAAAAATGTCTTTTTGTCTTTTGTAACTTAATATTGCTTTAATTTTTAAAGGCTATTTTTAAAAAGTAAGAATATTGTAGTGAATAATTCAGTACTCACTTCAATTAGAATAGTTATTAAAACTTTAAATGACATTAGAATTAAAAGTTTGCAAATAGTTTTATGATTATTTCCATCTCCATATAGTTTTATGCTCTGAAAAGAAAGCATATGCAAAATCACTTTTTTTTTTTTATGGTATCATCAGAGTAGAATTCCTTAAAACTACTAAGCAGGATTCTTAACTGATAGTATAATTCAGTATATCTGTGGTGATGCTCTGCATACAATGGTCAGCTTGTTCAGTGAGTACAAACTGATGCAACTCTGCTGCCTGCAGGGAAGGCACTCTGCTTACTATCTTGACTGTGCTACTCAGCACAGAAAGGACAGCCTGTCAACGCAAGAAAACCTTTGTCCACTTTGTATGTTCCATCTTGATACAATTTGTCATGAGGCCAAACTGCCTTGTGCCTAACCACCTCAGTGGTGTAATCTCAGCATCACCTGCCTTAGGTAAATCTGAGAACAGGGCAGGCCTAGATG
Organism: Ceryle rudis; assembly: GCA_033439905.1. Taxonomy (NCBI): domain Eukaryota; kingdom Metazoa; phylum Chordata; class Aves; order Coraciiformes; family Cerylidae; genus Ceryle; species Ceryle rudis. The sequence goes on along the minus strand of JAAGNO010028621.1, from coordinate 41,375 downwards.
CAGCTGGAAAGGATTATTTTCTCATGCTTAGCATCTCATTATTTACAGTATTTCAGGGTAAATGTCAGTGCGCAATGTTAAGTGGGAAGAACAGAACCGTACATCCACTTTACAGAAGTCTGATGAATTAGACAAGGAGCCAGGCACTGTAGGCCGACCTACAGAGCAGCACAGCAGTCCTGACAGCTTAAAAAAAGCTATGCCCACCACCAGTGTGATTCAGAGTGTGCTATGTTGAAGTTATGTGAGACACACTTCCTAGGCAAGACGGGAATATTTCATATATATTACAGTGTTTAAATAGCTGCATGTACTGCATCTAATGTTACTAATGCTGCTAATAATAGTAGCTACATTAATATACTAACCACACTCTGTTCACAACGTTCATTAAAAAGTTGCCTAATCCTGTCTTTTAGCCCTTTTTACTGGTACATTGTTTCACCTGGTACTTTTAATTTAATTTTCAAGACTTTGCCTGACAGTTCCTACTGAAAGTTTCCATGCCATTTCCTATCCCATACTTCATTTCTTGTTGGAAAGTCTTAGCTAGCACATATTCATCTATTTCTGAGCATAAGGCTAAGGAAAATTTTATTGTGCACTTTGAAAGGACTGGATGCATCCACTGTGCTGCAGATGGATCAAAAAGAGGGCAGGAAAGGCCTAGGTTTGTGTTATCAATATAAGAGTTCTCAAAAACGTATCAGGTTATCAGGTACCATATACTTTGTAGCTAGCTGAAGGTTGAAAACTCTTCATAGTTTTCCTGGACTGAAGTTCTCCAGCCTGGAGCTTTGAGGTACTGAATAGGATTTTCTCTGAAAATATGTGTCCAGGATGCTGTGGGCAACAGAACTAAGAAGAGGAAGGCTGCCCTCCTCCATTGCCTCAAATCAGTACAGACTGCAGGACACGTAATTGCTCCCCAGGTACCACTGCCTCACCAATGTCCTGAGATGAGATACAGGATTGGGAAGTAAAGCCTACTTCATGCTTTTCACAGGAAGGAAACCTTTGTGTATTGGGATGTACAGGATGTTTGGTATACTGTTTTACAACCCTGATCTGTTTTTATTAACACATTGGTATGACAGCGCATAACATAGGGATAACCTGCAGCCCTGGTGCATGATGACTCAGCATGTCAGAGGAGAGGAAAGTGAGGAGCTGCAAATTTTAATTGCAAAGGGGAGTAAAGCTAGAACTGATGGAGTCCAAATGAAAAAAAAATGGAGAATGAAAGTGGGAGTGAGGAACAGGGACTGAGACTTGAACCTGCTAGGTTGACTTGAACAGAGTAGAGAAATATGGACCTGAGACAGATACAGGGAGCTAAGTCTGAGTAGAAAGGAGACAATAGAACTGAGAGACTGAAGACTTTGTCACTTCATAGATTTTAAATTTAAGAAGGTCCATTAGCTGACAGGGCTTGACCTTAAAGAAGACATAATGAAAGCTGAATGAAGAACCAAGGAAGAATTCAGTCAGGGAAGGTTGGAGAAGGTATCAGAAACTGGGTCTTCAATACAATTCTCCTTGGCAACCTCTCAGCCCAAACCAGACATGACTGGCTGAGCTCACAGTCTGCTCTGATATGGATCTGACTTCTGTGAAATCAGCTAAGCTGTGAGAAGGAGCTGTGAAGAGTTTCATCTGCTGCCTCCACCAAAGCACCCTCTGTCCCATTCAGGGAAGCAGTACCTCATCAAACTGAGCTGAGAGAGAAGCTACCAAGAGACAGTAGGGTGGAGTATCACAGCAAAGACAAGAGAAGAAGGGGAATCAATAGGCTTGATGAATAACACTAGTCTGAGATAGGATAAGGAAACTGCTGCACAGGGATCTGGAGAAGGAGCTGGAAAAGGGACAGCTGGTCAAGAAATTTATGCCAGAGGCATGGGGGAAACAGTAAGACTGGGAATGAAAGCAAACATCTGACATAGTTACACAGCATCAATTACACAGTGTCTGAGCTAGTTATCTGAACTGACATAGGGAAAGTCTGGTCCCAGAAATGCACATTTCTTTCAACGGAGTTTACAGGATGTTTAGTTCAAGTACAGAAATTCATAGTTTATAAAGAAAATTAGATAACTCTACTCCCATCTCCAGTGTCAGGGGAGTAAGGATGGTAGACTGAATGAGGAGTGGAAGGCGGGACACTGGGAATGGTTGGATAAGAAGAGGCTTTAGAAAGAAATGGATGGAAGACAGAAGTAAAGTGAGCATTAAGGTGCAGAGGGCAAAGCAGAGGTGACTGTGTTTTGAGTGAACAGACCAGGCAGCACAAAACTTTCCAGAGTCTGGACCATGGTGTGCAGTGCATCTGCCTCACCATGCCCTTCCCTGTCAGGAAATGCCTGCAGGAACGATTAGGGAATTAGTTTAGCCCTTTCACTGCCTGTGTGAAGGCAGAGGAGTATAACCCACTGCTGCTGTTACTGTGACCATTTGGCATGGTAGTCCCTGAGCTCAGTCTTTCTGATGACCATGGGGTGCCTTAACAGGTACTATGAGATATATCATTTCCTCCAAGATTTCTTTTTGAAGCAACACAGAAAAACACAGACTATGGAAATGCAAGAATCCAAAAGTTAGGGAAAGCCACATTTCAGGTTTAGTCTTCCATAACATGCTGTTCTGCAGGCATGAAGTAGACAAATAGACTGACTGTGGGATTTCTGTCTTATTTCATGAAAAATTTTGTTGAAACAAAAGAGTAGGAAATTTCAGGAGGAGTGAGTGCATTCTGAAGGAAATCAAATGCTGAAGAGCTGGCTCCTAGACTTGTTTCAGCCACAGAGTTTCTCTCTGGTGCTAATCAAGTAATTTATCCAATTGTTTCATAAACACTAGTCATTATGCTTGATTTTATATGGGTTGAACATACAGAAATGCTGAACCTTCCCAGAAGAAATGGAAGCCTCTAGGTGCTAAGCTTTGAACAAAAGTTGAAATACAAGATGAAATACTCTGTGAAATTCCTACAGTGTGGCTTATCTAAAAGTAGTGTATAAATTCTTACCTCAGTGCCTCTATGTAATACAGAAAATCAAATCTCATGTATGTTTTGTGCAAATAAATGGATTGTTTTTTCCAGGCAGATAGATGACATGGTGATAAGCACTACAGAGAGCAATAATTTCATTTTCAGTGCAGTTTGACTAATTTGAAGTAATAGGATATAAGGACATACTAAAAGATGAAGGTAAAAAAAAAAAAAAAAAAAAGAAAGATTGATTACATACTTTGTGCTCTGGATGGTTCAGGACACTAGTAGAAAAAGGTGTATATAATTAAAACTTCTGTCAGCATGCACTCACAAAAAAGGGCTAAGCTACAGATGCACTGTTAACATTTATAGATGTTCTTAGCCTCTTCTCTTACATACTCAATAACATTTTTTAGGTGTTGTTAGTTTGTGTTAAGTACAATATGGGCAACACTCTACATGTGTACCTTGTGGAATGTGCCATGTCTGGTCTGCCATTGGTTTATTTTACTTGAAAACAGCTTCTTTGAAAAAAACTCCAGTATGTTGCTTCTTTAATTTCTCTTCATGCTTCTTTAGATGGAAGAAAAGCCAGGTTTCTTGCAGAAGACAGACTATGCCTAGCATAATTCAGCATAGCCCCTAAATTCCTGGGCACATATCTGTAGATCGGATCACAGATCGGTCGCTTGGCACCCTTCTACTGCCTCTTGAAAAAGAAAAAGGCTGGAAGCTTAAGAATTTGCAAACCTTTTTGTTCAGCTTTGAAATGAGACTTCTATTCATTTGGTCTGGAGTATAAAGGAATGTAAAGCAGTTAAAGTCCCTGAAAAACAGTTAACCATACAGTTTCCATGTAACACATAGGAAAAATAAATTTCTGATGTTACCTTAAGTAACAAAAGATCACAGGGTGTAGTATTCTTACACTGATGAGGATGTGGCCTGACAGTACTTTTGCAGGTTGTATATGCAAAGAGATTTAAACAGAATTACTTGTAAAAACCTACAGTTTTCCTCTGTCAGCATTGCTAACGCTGACATGACTCTTGTTCCTATGTTACTTCTCACTGACACACCTTCCCAAATTTAGTTCCCACTCTTTTCCCAAAATTTGTTAAGGATGTTGCTGATGAGTTATCCACCCCTAGAATTTTCCACATTCTCTTTGGGACAGCCTTGTTGGGTAGATATGATATCTTTAATATCTTTATTAATGATCTGGATGAGGGGGATTGAGTGTACCCCCAGTAAATTTGCAGAGGACACCAAGATAGATGGGTGTGTCAATCTGCTAGAGGGTAGGGAAGTTTACAGTGGGACCAAGACAGTTTAGATGATAGGGCCAAGGTTAATTGCACGGGGCTCATGAAGGGCCTGGAGCACAAGTCCTATGAGGAGCAGCTGAGAGAGTTGGGGTTGTTTAGTCTGGAGAAGAGGAGGCTGAGGGGAGACCTTATTGCTTTCTACAACTACCTGAAAGGAGGTTGGAGTGAGGACAGGGACAGCCTCTTCTCCCTGGTGATGTGTGACAGGATCAGAGGGCATGGATGCAAGCTGTGCCAGGGGAGGTTTAAGCTGAATATTAGTAAACATTTCTTCACTGAAAGGGTTATCAAACATTGGAATGGTCTGCCCAGGGCAGCGGTGGAGTCGCCAGTCCTTGAGGCATTTAAGTGGTGTGTGGATCTAGTGCTCAGCGACATGGTTTAATGGTGAGCTCACAGTGTTGGGTTGAAGGTTGGACTAAATGATCTTGAAGGTCTCTTCCAACCAAAGACATTCTGTGACTCTGTGATCCCATGTAACTGAATTTACCTGTCAGTGTGGTTCAGGTAGATGTGTAAAGGACTGGTCTGTGAGAGGATGCCCTCAGAGAAGGCAGAGCATGTCATGAAGTTTACTTTGAGCTGCTCTCTATTTCAGAGTATTTAAACAATATTATGTAGGGTAATTATTCTTATAGCTATTTTTATATGTGCTTTTATGGGAAGGAAGCACTCATGTATGATTTAAGAATGGAATGGCCTTATGGTTATTTTTGTTAGAAAACTAAAGAAAATTTATTTGTAAATATGAAAAAGATTATTTATCGAAGCTTACTGTCTCCTTGGTAGTTTTCATGGCTTCTGAAAAAGAATTCATGTTCAAGTCATGCATGAAGTAATTCAGGTATGATAAAACAAGTAGCTAATTTTAATGCTAAGCTGCATTTTAATAGCCAAAGGGAAAAAGCTACATTATTTTAATAGAATTCCTTTTGATTCTTTTTCTTACCCTTCTTTTTACTGGTTTATTAATTTTGGATACTTAACAAATAGTCTGAATTTATTTTAAATCCTTTTACTTGCCAGTTATTCTCAGAATAGCAGCAGCATGGGGACAAAACATGCAGGAGAGCCTCTGATGATTTCCTGGAATGGCAGACATGCCATACAGACAGCCTTTAAACTTTCATTCTCTTCCATTCAGACACAGTGAAACAGAAACCATGGCTTTACTTCCACCTTCCCCACGATTAAGTAGCAGATTCAGCTGGCTCTTCCAGAAGTCAGTGCTCTTCAGCAATGACAGGGTCAGAGCTGCAGTTCAAAGGAGCAACAGCAGTTTGTCTCAAAGCTGCAGCAGCCCTAACTGCAGGATGAGCAAATATTTCTGGCTACCTACATAGTCAGATTTTTTTAGCCAGTTTAAAGTATGGCTGAAGGCATACTCTGAGAAGAAGCTATCTTAATGATACCCGTGTGGTTTGCAATATATACCATTAATGTGGAAAGACTACTAGGGTCCTCTGAAGACTGTTTAGAGCTGGATGTGCACAAGCATCTTATCTTCAGCTGTTTCTTCTCAAAATTGTCTTTACATTGTGACCAAAACCAGAGTCAGAATGTCAAGTTGGGGAACCTATAGCAGGATGGAAAACAAAGGCAAGGTATTCTAGCAAAACTGACAATTAACAGAATGAATAAATGCATTGCTCTTTCTCAGCTGCTGGTTTTAGTGCGTCCAGTTAGTTGCTTCAGAGATGTATTCAATGATTCAGTGAACAGCTTAAGCCTAGCAGTTGAGGGAGATTATGAAAGTGGTGGTGTGCTTTTTCACCAGTTTTATATGCACTGCATGAAAAAAAATTATAAACAGTGATGTTTAGGTGTCCTGTGACTGGAAGGCTCAAAGATGGACATTTTGGAAGAGGTCATAATTCCACATGTAAGTGGACATCCAGGCTGGCAAAGCTCACAATATATTTAAAATGTTTTAAATGCTGAACAAGCTAAATGATCTGCCCAATTGATTTGTCCCTAAATCCTCTTCAGTCTTCTGTTAGACACCAGTAGGCTTTTGTGGAGATTCTGGACACATATGGAATAAATATGAATGAAAATAATTTAAACTGCCACAAGATGAGTTTCAAGCTATGTTTTAGACTCAAGCATAAATGTTTGTCATATCTTTGTGAAAAACATCAACTTCAGGCTTTTAAATTAGCTGTGACACAGCAATCACTCCCTCATGGGAAGCCCTCTCAGGCAGTGGTACTCTACATAAATACCTAAGTTTATTTGCATATACCTACCTTCAGAAGTGCAATCTTAATTTGAGGACCACAATTGTTAAAATGCAACACCAGTTTTTACCTTAAAATTTTAATTATAGACAAAAGAGACTTGTGAAGTATAGCAATATGTCTAAGACCAGCATAAAACTTTCACTTCTTTTCTTAGCAAAAATCACAAGTCAAAAATGTGAGTTGAGGTTAGATCCTCTTACTGGATTTTAAAGAAAGGCTGGAGAGTGTTATGGTAACTGATGAAATCTCTAAATAAGCTAGAATATGATATCTGTAATAAAATCTACTTCACAGCCTCCAGTTAGGGGATGGGAAGGAATATGCCCTATCTTCATAGCATTGCATATGTTTGGTTTACTCCATTATAGATTTTTTCAACTTCTTGAGCTCTGATAAAAGCCAGAGTTTGAAACTGTAGCTCACTGCCTGTGTGTGCTGCAGATGTCAGCTGCAGAGCTCTGCCTGATTGGTTTTTTTTCCTGCCATGCAGGAGACAGGAAAACCAGAGAGTTGCCTGTGCAACCAGACTCACAATGACTTTCATGTGGCTGTTATATGATACAGCTGCCCATTTGGCAGCTTGACCAGCACATGTATTTTAACAGGTTGTGAACCAAACCCACAGGCAATAGGTTTGCTCTGCCATGCTAATGCTTTCTAGATTTTTGTTTTCTAATGTGTAGCTTTATAAGTACTAAATTACCAAATGCATGCTTTCCTAAGATGTCACTAGATTCTTTTTTGCTGTGGGTTTTTTGGTTTTTGTTTTTTTTTTTTTTTGTTAACTGAGACTGTCTTGCAAACATATGACTATGAAATTGTGCTAAGTATGGAATTGGTTCCAGTTTAATGTCTGGTTTATCATAGACTTATTTACGGATAGGCCAAAAGCTGTTATGGCAAATTATCAGGGAATGAGAAAAAGAAATATCAGTATGAGCTTCTTAACTGTTGCCACTAACTGTGCTTTACTTATGCTTTGCTTTAACTGTTTGGAGTTTTTTTTATTTTTGTCATAGAAAAAGCTGGTATAAGAAGCTTTTAAATTCAGTAGAGCTATTAAGTTCATGATGAAAATAACATTAGGCTAATGTTCTTATTTCAGCAATAGATTAGTGGTGTTATTGGATCATTAGTGTTTTAGTAAGTTTGGCAAAGAAATAATGGTGACAAAAAATCTTTAGCACCTGTGGAATCTTGATCACCATCTTATAAAAACATAAATTAATCCATCATCTGAGCCTAGAAAGCCCACAGCTCCCTTTTATCATTGTAGACAGTAACTCAAGTTACCTGTGTCTTTTAAATAATGGGTGAAGTTGTAATATATAAGGTTTGGAAAAACATGTTTTCCTCCATGAGACATTTAGAATGCAGTTCTCTCATTTTCTGATGTGTTGGGTATAACCAATAGCAAGTGGCAAACCTAATGGGGGCAAGATAATTTAGCATTGTGTTGCCAGCTGTGGCCAGGATTTGGTCACATGCTTTCCATTGGCTATTTTATCCATTTTCTACTCCTTTGTTATTAAAGTTCACTCTTGTTTAGATTTAGCTATACTTTGCTGCATATTTAGTTGTATACACACTGCAGACTAATTGTATTCAGCTGCATGCATCCTGATTGCTGCCAGCCTGCATACATGGGATTTCATTGCATCAAAACCAGAGAGCAGAGAGGTGGGGGTATGTGTACCATGGTGTCAGGCTGTAATCATGGCAGATACTTAGATCTGGAACCTGCAAATCTCTTCTAGGACCTGTCATCTAGGTAAGACCTGCACGGACATTCTGGACAGATCTGAAAAAAAAAAAAAAAAAAGAAAGAAAAAAAAAAAAAATTCACTGACTTGAAACCTGAAACTTAAAAAGAGTAAATAAATATATTGACCAGACTTCAAAGCAAATGTGTGGTTAGCTTTCTGCTTGAGGTAATGTTTTTCTCTAAAGATTCAGGGGTTGGAAACTGCATTTATGCAGTATTTAAATGGCTTCTTTTGCTTTTCGAGTGGAAGCAGGCTGAAATGCATTGCATCTTTATGGAAGAAAGAGTCATTCCCTGATGGTTGGCCAAGAAATAGCAAAGACAGCAGCTGCAGAAGCAGCTGGAATTGCCACCTTCACAGATGGAGTCAAAGTACTTGGCTGTAGCTGAAATAGGAGGGAATGAGTGAAAACAGAATGAAGGTAAGAATAGATAAACAGTAAAGCAGAAGCTGTGTTCTAATAAGAACTGAAAGTTTGCTGCATATTCATGCCTAACCCAGCCTGGAAATAACCCATTGACCAAACTGGAAGACAGAAACAGCCTTTTACATTTTAGACTTTCTTCATACTTTCTTCAAAATACTGTGAGAAAGTAAATTTCATGCCAAAGAACTTAGGCCTAGTGATGTTAGGTACACGTGCTTATGTGCTTTTAAGAAAGCTGTTAAGGGGAAAGGAAATATAATACTCAAACTCACACTAAGAGAATGTGGGGGGTTTTTTGACAGATTAAATTGAGGAAAAAAGCAAAAAATACTATTTCTGGATCTGGACATAGTTAGGGATTAAACAGTTGGGATTTGAAAACAAACAGGGTTGTTTTTTTTTTCTGGATTCATTGGTTTCTATGTCAGTCAGGATCTTCAAAACAAGTTTTCTAACAAAAATCTATATATGGACATACAGTAAATGAAATGCATATTTAAGTAAGAAGTGGAAATTCTATAATCTGTATATGAGTGATCTATATTAAAATTGTGTTTAATCATGAATGTCATGTGTTTAAATATAAATAATAATCCAACTTTTAAAATTAAAAAGGCTAACTATTTTCAAAGAAATCTAGAAGTTACTACAAAATAGCCATGTTGTTGAACAAGTCTACATGGGAGTCAACTGATCATCAAAATGCTTGTGAATCAGTTTGACTGAAAAATCATTTCAGACAACCAGAACCTCACCACTGAGATTGTTTTGTCTCAGTGTGGGACTGGACAAATAATCAGCATCTTCCAAATATGATCTGTAACAAAACTAATACCAGATGCCAAGTACTAAATCCTTGTGAACTGGAGGACCCTTGTTAAGAAAAATGTATGGGTATTAGCGTTCAAAGTTCCTGCAAAAGACTATTTGCCTTATGTGTTTAGTTCAGTTAAACTCAATTGTCTGTACATGCTTCCTCTGACAGGCCTTTATAAGAAGTTTGTTTCTAAGTTTAGGTCCTAGTTCTGCTTAAAATGTATTGTGGATGAACGTCAGAGCTCACAAGGACATCCTTTTCCTATTAAGTGAAGCTACAGGTTGACAGATTTTTGAACCTTTGGTCCCATGTGAAAAAATCAATTATGTTCCAGTGTTTGGCCACATGAAGCTCATTCTTAGATCAGGGCTTCCAGAAAGGAAGCTTTACAACTTGAGACAGGCAAAGATGTCTGGCAGCCTGAAGTGAGGTTGCCAAACCTCCCTTACATCCCCAAAGAAAGAGTGGACTTAAAAATCACTCTCTTGAAGGAATTCCAGTGTGTTGCATGTTTTTGAAGGAGAAACAAAAGCATGTATTATTGTTTTTTTCCAGTCATACTATAATACTGGATTAGAAGATAATTTTAAAATGGATTTACTTTAAGTAAAAACCAGTCTCCCCTAAATGAGAAAACAGTTGGGGTTTTTTACCCTGGAACATTAAACTACAAACCATGACAAAATGCAGTGACAAAGTGACAGTTAGACAGCCAGCAGAATTCCTGATATTTACACTTTTGTCAGATGAGTCGCCTTTTGCAAATGTTTTGGCCTTTGTGTATTTACATTCTCATGCTTCATGCATTAATATGCTTCATGTAGCACAGCTTCTGCACTCCATCAATTAATGCTGCTTTTCCTAGTTTCTAGTCTGCAGGTTTCCATTGCTTCATTGTTTTCCTGTTCAAATGCAATACATGCTAATTTTACAGTAAATGCCAATTTACATTAGCTCAGCTGTCCTCATGACATAATTTGACTTGAAGTTATGCAAATTACTTCTTTCCAGATACCTCTGATTAGCTGTAAAAAACACTCTGTAATTAGTCCTGAGATAATCAGGGAGAAATCACAGTTGATTGCATATACTGAATTTGCTTCTCAAATCTGAATTGCTGTATTTCCTGCCACAGGACCTATGAGCACGCAATACAGTTTGTACCTTTCCTTCCCTTCCTTTCACAAGCACTTCAGCTACTCACTCACAGCTTCATCAAATCGCACATTTCTTTTTATACTGACTCTATCCAGATAGCTAGGGAACCCTGCTATCAGTCTAAGAGAAACACCAACCAGGTGCAGTGCAGAACAAATTCTGCCCATTGCTAAAGATACAGATTAGCAAATCTTACTGGAAATATATGTGTCACAAAGCTTTACAACTGGCAGCAGAGAGATAACACAAAAGCAGATCTTCTGATTAAAATGATGTTGTCAAATGCTATCAAAGTGACAATTTTAGAGGTCAGTAATTTATGCTAGGTTTTCCAGTGGAGTTTGTCTGGCTTGCCTCACACTGAACTCTTTTTGTCCCTCAGTGATGAGTCAGTAATTTATCGCTTTCTTTTTTTTTAAATAAACAGGGACAAGTGAACTTCAGAAGGCTCAACATTCAGATTCAATTTGAGTAAACAGATGAACGTTCAAAGGTTTATTCAGGATTTGGTCTCAATTACCTAATACATCTTGCGTCTTTGAGTTACCAGGACTGGTAACCTTTTCTACATGGTTCCTAAACTCTTCTCCACATAGAGTGCTGTGACAGGATGAAGTATAGATCATGCACCTCTTAATAAAACTCTCTTTTTGAGAAACAAGACTACTGGCTGATATTTTCTGTAAGAGAACAAGGAATGGTAGCTGAGCTTGAGGTCACTTATCAACTCCAGACACAAACACACATGTGAAAAGCACCCAGGTTTTGGATTTAAGTTGCATAAATTCTTGAGGTTGCTGGGAATTCAGACTTGGATCTGAAGTTTCCAAAGTGTCCTTCCAAAGGGGATGTGCTTTGAACTTTAGATTTGTATCTGCCATTCAGATGGGGTCTACACCTCCTCCTAAGGTAAAGTACTTTTGCAAAATTAAAGGAAATCATAACAGCAAGAGTGAAAATTGAGATATTTCAACTCAAAGTTGAAATGAACTGCAGACTTGGTGGGATAGAGAGATCAAGAAAGGAATTTTCATAATGTAGCATTAGCAAGAAGAGGAGGATTTTACCCCTAAATGAACCTTGTAATGCATGAAAGGAGATCTGTGCAAGACAAAAATAAAAAAATCCAAATCATTAAGTGAGCTAGAACTCCCAGAGCTCCGTGGAATAAAGACAGAGATACAGGACTACATTGTGTTCTCATTTATGACAATGCAAGTCTGAAGCAGTGATGTCAAATTTGAACCTTCCATAAATCTGATACCAAGATGTTATTATACTACCAGCAAGAGTCATGATACTTTTTTGTTGTTGTTGTTTTTCTTTGTTTGTTTGTTTTAAGAAAGGTTTGATGGGATTTCTTTGGGCTGTTAGTAGGAATTCTGTTCTTTCAATGAGCACTGTTTCCCTTTGTCTCCTTGTTGCTGTATGATAATCTGGAGAAACCAAGGCCTATCCTGAAGATTTCTGTATCATAAAAGACAATACAGAGTGTCTGAAGTGGTACTAAATCCTCCCACATGCCACCTCTGGGATATCATAGTCACTGCTCTGTGGAAAAAAAACAGTGTCAAGAACAGAATATGACAATGAAATAGAGTCTGTAACAGTATGGAACGTATTCATTCTGGGATTGTTTTGTACAAGGTTATTACAGACATGAAACCAGGATAGAATAAATGTATCTCCCATCACCTATCCAGAACAATTTAATCAAGTTCACTCAAGATATTCTGGAGGTATAGTCATCTCACATGGAAATAAAAAGATGAACATGAAGAGGAATATGTATTTGGTTAATATTTGAGGTAGGATTTAAAGACATATATTGGCACGTCAAAATTATTCACCATTTTTTCAACTTTTTCACCTTATCTTTTAGCAACAGCTATTTCGCAGCTTGTAAGACACATCCATCCCATCAGAACAACTAATGCAGACAACAGTCTTACCACTGCTTATTTTCTCAGAGGCTTCTGGGACATATTCAGGGAAGGGGTTGTAGACTGTACAAATTGTTATAGCAGTCCAGATGCCCTCCTTCACTATGGCTATGTGGACCTTCCTTATCAGAATCAGAAGTATGAAAAAATTTCCTGTCAGGGCACATAGAATCACACATGGTAATGATAAATGACAGTTTATGTGATTTTTATGACAATCTAAATGTGTGTAATATCAAACAACATCAAAATTACTAGGCTATGGTAATGTGTATTAGGCTGTACTACCATATAGCCACAATACTAGCTTTGTGTCCTACGCTATCACAGCATGCACAATAATTTCCAGTCCATTTCTTTGATGCACAGCTCTCCTCTGATTCTGCTAGAGCTGTTCTTTCCCATTTGCAAAGTCAGAGCATAGTTATGAAGAAGGTTGCACACCCAGCCCCTTCTCACCACGCTGGTATTCCTTCCTCTTCTCCCATGGATGTGCTATAACATGTGCATGATGGAGGGCTGCTTATGTTCCCAGAAGAGGAGAAAGGGCAGGAGCATCATGCCGTATCCAGTGGATTAAAGAAGGAGGAAAATGTTTCCAAACATCTTTGGTGTTTCAGAATCTATCACAAGCTGAAGTCTTTGAGGGACACAGCCCAGCCACACAAGGGAGATAATTGTGAAAGAAAGGTTAATGGGGTAAGAAAATAACAAATATATCATCTTATTCCTAGTCCCCATTGATTCTTTTCCTAAAGCTTGCATGTGTGGAGGTGCATTGACACAGTTTTTGCCTTAGTATTAGAAATTATTCCCACTCTGCATTTTAAAAGCTGCATTTGACCCTATCACAAAGTAATTCATTCTAATGACAAGGATATTTTCACATCATAACAGTATTCTTCTACTAAAATCCCAAGACCAAAGCATTCTTATACAAAAATGTTGAAGTAAAGCCAAAACATATTTGACGTCAAGGCAAGAAATATCAATCTATGACAATGTTTTGCAACACGATGACTTTAATTCCATTATACTAAATGCCTGCTCTTGATGCAGTCAATTTTTACAACAGATTTTAGTGGGAAGGGAAAGCAGTTGTTCATTGTAGTCTTGATTATATGGACACTGAACTATCTCACTGAGTCAAAGAATGGGGGGCTATACTGCTGCTGAAATGTCTGAAACTGCCTGTTAATGCTCATTGAGGTCAATAGCAAAACTTGTATGGATTTCAGTAGCGCACAATCGGGATTTCATTGTTTGAATGTTCCTTATTTTCTCCCTGAAGAGTTATAAAAGGTACTACTTTGCATAATAATTGAATGGTTATTAAGTTACCAGGATAGAGATAGGTGAATAAGCATTGAGAAAATTATCACTAGGAAAAGTAGCATCCTTCCCAGAGCTTGGTCTTCAGTTAGCTATCCAATTAAATTCAAGTCTTTTATTTCTCCCCTACTCCCCGTACCCCCATCTCAACTTTTGTCCTTATTAGTTGGCTGTCTCTGAGCAATGACAACACAGGTACATCCACTGCTGGATGTCTACCTGGATTTCTCCAAGACTTTTCATATAGGTACTCACAGCCGCCTCCTAGAGAAACTGGTGCGCTATGGTCTAGACAAGTGGTCTGCATGGTGGATGGGGAACTGGCTGACAGGCTGAACCCAGAAGGTGCTGATAAGCAGCATCTTTTCAAACCATCAATCTATCACACATGGGGTCCCACAGAGATTAATATTAGACCAAACGCTGTTTAAAATCCTCATAAATGATCTGGATTATGGGATCAAAGGTACCCTGATGAAGTTTGCCAATTATATGAAACTGAGTGGGGAGGTAGACACTTCAGAAGGGAGAACCACCCTGCAGGAAGACCTGGATAGGCTGGAAGAGTGGGCTAACAAGAATCTTATGAAGTTCAACAAGGATGAATGTAAAGTCTTGCACCTGGGAAAACATAATCCAGGAGTGTAGGAAAGACTGGGATCTACCCTGCTGGGGAGCAGTTCTGTGGAAAGGGACCCAGGAGTCCTGGTGGGTAAGCAGCTCAGTATGAGTGAACAGTGTGTTTCTACAGCAAAACAAGCTGTGTTGCATTAACAAGAACATCACTGTAAGAAGTAATTATCCCACTCTATGCAGTGCTGGCCAGGCAATACCTGAAATACTATTTTCAGTTTTGGTCCCTGCTATTCAAAAAAGATGTGGACAGGCCAGAAAGGGTCTAGCAAAGGGCCACAAAGATGATCAAAGAATTGAGATGTTGTTGTATGAGGAAAGGGTAGGAGAACTGGACTTGTTCACCCTCGAGAAAAGAAGGCTTAGTGGACAAACCTTATGTCCTCCATTTAAAGGGTAGATACAAACAAGATGGAGACTCCCTTTTTACAAGGAGTCATATGGAGAAGACGAGAGGAAATGGGTACAAGGATATTCCAGTTGGACACAAGAGGACAGTTTTTCACAGTGAGAACAATCAGCCATTTGAATAATCTCCCCGGGGAAGTGGTGGATTCCCCAACACTGGAAACCATCTAATCTAGACCATGTTTTTATCAAGAAAATTTGGACCCAATGATCCTTGAAGTCTCTTCCAGGATGGTGTTCTATGATTCTGTGATTCTTTGACTCTAGCTTTTTTCTGCAGAGAGTGTAATATCCTGAGTTTTGCAGTGTATGTATTCACTAAATCCTGAAAATGAACAACATAAATGTTTGCTTTAGCCCTCAGTCCCATGCTGAATACTTAGACTCCTCAAACTGAGATCTATTGACTTAATGTATATACGCTAAACTTTAGCTTTGCATTTTTAGAACACATATGGAAAGTACAGTAAAAGAGAGCTAGACATCTAAACCAGAGAAAACCTGCTCTTATTCCACAGACTCCATAGCTTTCTCTTTAGAAGTAGATCAGCACCACCGAGAGAAACTGGCTCTAAATAACTTATTTCTAATTGTTTTATAAACCAAATGTTATGTCTACTTAGAACAATTAGAGGACCAGTTACCCAGATGACTTTTTTGTTACTATTTTTGTAATTTTGAAGAGCATGAGGGTGAAATGCAATGTATTCTGTTTGGAAAGCACCTTTTGGAAAAGGAACATTTGAAAAATGTCTCTTTGTAAATATGCTTGATTTTGCCTCTATACTTCCTTTTCCACTTATACTGTTCTCTCCCTTATCTTCCCCACCCTGCAACTTCTTTTCTGATCAAACTCTCCTAGGTGCTGTCTGCTCTGAAAATAATTTCTTTTGGTGTTCTTTCCTCCCATCTCTTCAGCTGATCTCTGGTCTTTATCAAAGCTGAGGTCTCTAATTTTTTCTTTTCTTAAAGTGAGCATACAAGTAGTCTTTGAACATATGTCCTTAAAAGTTCCATTTTCTTTCTTTCTGGCAAAATTTTCCCCCTTCTCTTTGTTGGAAATATAACTTCAAAGCTGGAAACAGCCTAAAACAACCATAAGTACCCATGACTGAGGAACAGAGCTTGGTTCAGAACATGGGGTCAGCACAAAAATTTCAGCTAAAAATGAAGTGATTGTTCTTTGCTCCTTCAATTGTGATTTTTTTTTCTGCTGATATTAACTTGTTTTATTCATGCCTTTGATGTCTTTTGTTTGTTCTCTTTTGGTATTAACACAGAAAATACTAAATGATAATAGCATTACTGTCCACTTACACTTGGCATTGGCACACTATATCCTTAAATAAAAGATGTTGGCCAGATTAGATTATTATTACAGTGTGTGTATATTTTAATGATCACACTCAATGATTTTCTGTCTAGGTTGTTCCTGTCTTATTAACAGTCATATTAATAACCTCCATCTAGTTATGCTTTACACATGTTCTTAAATAAAACTACAGCACTAATTTAATGATTTTGTGTCATGAATTGTATAAAATGCAAAGTGCTTCTTAAATAAAGCTTACAGTTATATACAGTGTGAATCAGAGGTACTAATAATCTGCATTTTCAATTTATTCTTGACTGATGAGATCAGTTGTAATCAGATGAAGTTAAATCTCTTCATGAGACATGGCACCGTTTGATCAAAAGTATGTAACACACTGCTGTCACAAATACTTTGTATGACATCACTGAAAGGAAAGACATAGTTGGATTCTTAATAGTGAATTCTTCTTCATATCAGTGTTATTTAACTAGTGCACCCCTCAGCAATTTCAGTAACAGAAATAAGCAAGGCACAGTCCTGATTGTTATTGAAATTGGATAATGCCTGATGATGATCATAAATATTTTTTTTCTTCTGTACCTCACAGTATCAATTCATTATGTTTATTTTGGTTTAAGTAGCTGACAGAAGTTCAGCTTAACCTTATACTTAGATGGAAGAACGAACTCGCCCATGAATCTAAGTCCATGGGAAACACTGAAGTAAAATGTGTTCAGTAGAGGTCGACACACATTCTCCAACAAGGTAAGTCAGCACAGTCATCAGCTACCTAGTGTTAAGCAACTGCTGAAATTATTTTTCAGATATTAGTTAGGCTTCTGAAGGACTAGGAACTCTGAAATTTGAGATGGTAAGTAAATTCACAAGGAGGAAATAAAATTCTTCTCTTATCTATATGAAGAAGAGGGATAGTTTCAGAGTGGTGAAATAGACAAGATGAAACATACTTAAGAAAGACTTCCTTTCTACAACATGTCATAATACATATTAGTGAGCTGAAAAAACATATTAATTTCTTTAGCAATATTCATTATTTTTGATTGACTTCTATCAGGGAAATTAAATAACCTGTGCTGAAGCCATATATGATTTGAGATTTGGAAAAAGATAACCTGCTCTCAATCTTCATTGTCTATTTGATGAAATAAGAAACAAGTAATTATAGACATATTGAAATATTTAATAATATCAAGATATAATTAAATATAATTATAAAGATATTCTTAATGAATTCTTGCAAAGACTTGCAGAGGACAAAGTTGATCTCTAGACAGCTATTCAAATAATTTCATAAATTGGCTCCAAATACAAAACAAGCATTTGATGCAGGTAAAAGCAGTAATGTTATCACCACTGTAATGGCTTAATGGTAAAAAAATGAGGCAAGGTTTGTAGGTAGAAGCACTTTTTTTTTATTGGATCAACAGATTTAACTGGAAAATCACTCCAACCCCAGACCTCTTTAGCTGAAGGACAGCTCTCAGTAAGAGAAAATTTTAAAAAGAGCAATGCAGCAATAACAGAAAATGAAGAAAGCTGCCACAGAACAGACAATGTCCTTCTAGAGACATGAGGGATGCATCCCTTCCTATTTTGAAATGGATGCGCGCCTTAATGTCTGGGCTATTCAATAGTCGGGTATGTATCTGTCTGATTTTGATCAGAGTTTCCACACAGAAACGAAGAAGAAGAGCTCATATGCTCAAGGCTTCTCTTTTTATCTTTTCAGAGTATATATGCTGATCTCATAAAAATTATTTCTGCTTAAAAACTTGCCTGAAGTAAAGCTAAGTATATTGTTTACACAGATTATAGTTAAAGGATGTGGGATTTTGCCCTGAAAAGCAGTGGTTCTGGAAAAGAACTGGGAATTGTGATGGATAAATTGTTGTTTATGAGCACTCAGTGCAAAGCTGTGACGAGCAGGACTCTGGCACTCCTTGAATGTGAAATGGGGGTGTAATCTCCCGCATACAGGGCTGAAGAGACCACCACTGTTGAGCTGTATGTAGTTCTGATATGTGTGCTTCAAAGAGATTACTGTAAATTTAGTAGCTTCAGAAAAGATGGACAAAAGTTATTCCAGAAAATATATCTCAGAATGAAATAATTTCTCAAAGAGAAGGATGAGATGTGATTTTGAAACAATCAATATGTAGACTTGACAAAAGAAAACTGATATTTACTTTAACAAAAGCACAAGAACAGTCAGTAACTGGCATTTAAGTCTAGAGAAATTCAGACTGCATTTAAGATGTATTTTTTAAGAGCAGACAGCTAACTATGGAATAATTACCAAAGAACATAAAAAAAAAAAAAAAATCTATTGGTCATATTGATTTCAAAATATGTCCTCTACTTCTGCTGTGATAGAAGAATTTCCAGAAAAAAATTGTTTTGACTGCTTTGTGCAGGAATTGTTCAGGCTTCAGACACTATTAATCTAGAAACTTTGCAATCCTTCAGTCCATGGCACATGCATACTGACAATAACATCTCATTATAGCATTCCTTTTGCACATTTAACTCCTAACTTTTTGCACTTAACATCGAGCAGAACCAAAAAAACCCAAACCACAAGCGAAAGAGAAAAGCTCACAGACTCTCATGAGTCAGGGAACTGATGAAGGAGGAAGTGGCAACAGCCACCCTTGATCTTAAAGGCAATATCTATTGCCACAACATTAAGAACATGACCATGTGGCTCACCTTTTGGATGGGGGGAAGGCTGTGGATGTTGTCTACTTGGACTTTAGTAAGGCCTTTTACACAGTCTCCCACAGCATTCTCCTGGAGAAACTGGTGAAACATGGTATAGACAAAGGGACTCTTCTCTGGGTTAAAAACTGGCTGGATGGCTGTTCCCAGAGAGTTGTGATTAATGGGATGAAATCTAGCTGGCTGCCAGTCACCAGTGGTGTCCATCAGGGCTCAGTTTTGGGGCCGGTCTTATTTGGAATTTTTATTGATGACCTGGACATGGGGTTTGAGAGCACCCTCAGTAAGTCTACAGACAACACCAAATTGTGTGGGAGTATTGATCTGCTCGAGGGCAGGAAGACTCTACAGAGGGACCTGGACAGGTTGGACTGATAGGCTGAGGACAACTGTATGAGATACAACAAGGCCAGGTGCTGGGTTCTGCATTTCAGTCACAACAACCAGAGCAATCACAGGTATCACAGGGTGTTAGGGGTTGGAAGGGACCTTAGAGATCTTCAAGTCCAACCACCCTGCCAGAGCAGGACCATATAAGCTAGCACAGGTCACAAAGGAACTCATCCAGGTGGCTTTTGAAAATCTTCAGAGAAGAAGACTCCACAGCCTCTCTGGGGAGACTGTTCCAGTGCTCTGTGACCCTTACA
>JAAGNO010028621.1:9648-21524 GCA_033439905.1 Ceryle rudis | reverse complement strand
TCTTCCTCTTACCACTTATGTATTTGAAGAAGCCCTTCTTATTCTCTTTTACTTCATTTGCCAATTTAAGTTCTAAGTGGTCTTTGGCCTTCCTTGTTTCCTTCCTACATACCCTGACTACCTCTCTATAAGTCTCCCAACTGTCAAGCCCTTTTTTCCATGAACTATATACTTCTTTCTTCCTTGAAATCTCCTTCAGAAGCTCCCTGCTCATCCATTCAGGTCTTGTAACATGCCTTCCCAATTTTTTTCTCAATGGACTACATCTATCCTGGGCCTGGAGGAAGTGCAATGCTACAAGCTTGGGGATGAATGGGTGGAAAGCTGCCTGGCAACAAAGGACCAGGGGTGCTGGTAGGCAGCTGGTTTAATATGAGTCAGCAGTGTGCCCGGGTGGCCAAGAAGGCCAGCAGGATCCTGGCTTGTATCAGGAATAGTGCGGTCAGCAGGAGAAGGGAATTTATAGTGCCCTTGCACTCAGCACTTGTGAGGCCTCAGCTCGAATACTGTGTTCACTTCTGGGACCCTCATTACAGGAAAGACACTGAGGTGCTGGAACGTGTCCAGAGGAGAGCTACCAAGCTCGTGAGGGGTTTAGAGAACAAGTCGTATGAAGAGAGGCTGAGAGAGATGGGTATGTTTATGCGGGAGAATCCAGAGTGGACTTCAACACGGATCAATGTGATCTAATGTGAAGCCGTTTATTCAAGCACGCACACAGCTTATATATCATTTCTCTATCAGTACACGAGCTACATGACATTGCTATTGGCCACATGCCCTGTCCATCCACCTAATTATCACTAATAATTGGTTAAAGCTACACAGCCACGTCTCCCTTATAAGGCAGTTGTTGACATTCTTGGAGTTTCTTATCCTGATGTTGATGTTCTCACAGTTTCTGTCTTGTTCTAGCAGGCCTCACTCAGCTTACTGTTCCTGCAAGCCTGCTCTGCCTTGACATATCTCTGCTTGCCCCTCAGGCCTGATTATATTCAGGCAAGCCCAGACATGTGAAGGCAATACTGAGTCTGGATGGACCACATGTCCATTCTTCTCAAGATGCATTACAACATGTTTAGTTTGGAGAAGAGGAGGCTGAGGGGGGACCTTATTGCCCTCTACAGCTACCTGAAAGGAGGTTGTAGAGAGGTGGGTGTTGGCCTCTTCTCCTTAGTAACTACTGACAGAACCAGAGGAAATGGTCTGAAGTTGTGGCAGGGGATGTTTAGATTAGATATTAGGAAGAAATTCTTTACAGAGAGAGTGGCGAGGCACTGGAACAGCCTTCCCAGGGAGGTGGTTGAGTCACCATCCCTGGAGGTATTTAAGAAAGGGGTAGACTTGGTGCTTCAGGACATGCTCTAGTGGCAGGCATGTAGGTGGTTATTTTGTGGTTTTGAAGTTTGATGAGGATATTTAGGTGTTTTTTTGTTATGGGTATGGTTTGACTCGATGATCTAGGAGGTCCCTTCCAACCATGAATATTCTGTGATTCTGTGATTCTCTGAGTTTAGCTGTTTATTCTCATTATTAGTGATGTTCAGGAACTAACAGTCATGCATTTCATTCTCCTTATCAGTAATGAAGAATGCAGGAATGAAATTTATATACCCATGGTCAAAAAGCATATTAGAGTACCCATACTGAATATGTAGATAGGTAGATTTTAGGGACTGCTGAAGCCTGAAGTCTTGGTTTCTAGCAGACTTGGATTAAATGTTCTTGCAGTTCACATGCCACACTCTCTTGTCCCTGTCTCACTGTTGCAATAAGAGCTGATAATACACACCCTCTCTAGAGGGTGTTCCTATCCTAAGTTGTTATTATAGCACATGGAATTTCTGCCTTCTTCTCTATTTGAAATCTTAGAATTTAAGACTAGAGAAAAATAACCAAACCCATCCACATCTCTTCTTTGTTATTTAATCTCAACAGAGCTATTTGACAAGAGCCTTTTTCCCTTTTCTAATGTCTTCAGGTCAACCTTAGCCTCCAGCTTGCAAGGTCTGCTTTCATTTTATGACCAGGAGCTGCTCCAAAGGTATCATTCATTATAGTGTCTGTTGCCTGTCAGCCTCAGGAGCTTCAAGCTTCTTTCATTTGTTGTCTTCCAATGGTGCCTTATTTAACTGAAGACAGTTTGTCATGAAACTCATAAAAGACCTAGACATTTTTGCAGTGAAAACATTAGTAATATTGTTCCTTGCATGGTGACATCTTTCACATATGACCCGATCTTCTTCCCATTACGTTCAGTGGCAAGATCCTTTCATACGTAGGAAGATCTGGTCCTTATGCTTGATCAACATTGAAAGCAATGCACCATGATAAAGATGCACCTTGATTAAGTGTTTAAATTACTTCTTAAAAAAACACCTAAAACCTCAGTGATGGTTATTTTAGCAATATAAACAACAGCAACAAAAATTTAAACAATTTTAAGTTCAAGTACTCGTATTTGTCCTCCTTTTCAACAGGTCCTGAATAAGCCTAAGGGCACAATTCAAAGAGTTTGGGTATTAGACTGCCTAAAAATTAAGAATCTAGTCCCAGTAAGGTCATTCAAAGAGTAAAAGAGTCAGGCATCTGTGCTCTAAGCAGTACTAATATCTCTAAGTCTAAGCTCTAAAGGCTTCCAAAGTATAATGTATATGGGCTGCTGACAGTTACATGTCTCAAAAGGATAATAAAAACCCAGTAATAATACACTGAACAAGTCACCAAAAAATTATAGACAAGACTTAAGAGAGTATGCTGAACTCTCACCTTTTGCTGAATCTGTGAGTCCAAGATTTATCTCTTCATGGGTCCATATACCTATGGTGTATTGAAGAAACTTCATCAGGGAAAAATATAAGCTACCTAGACAAGTCTATAACCTGATTCATTATCTATCATTAGCAGATCTTCATCTCTTCTGCTTCTAGTCCATTAGATGCCAGATGGGTTTTTTGCAGAAAAAAAAAGAGAAGTGGATTATAAGTGGTCATAGATGCAGCCTTTGAAGTCAGCTCCATATTCTCACATTCTCAGCCTTCTTCTACAAGCTGTAGGCAGATTCCTAATTTCTCTATATTTTTTTTTGTGGCTTAGCTTTCAGAATTTCCTGTTTCTTAACAGCCACTGTGAATTACTCTTTGGAAACTCTTACAGTATCTTATTGGCTGTATACAAAGCCCAGTTGCTACATTACACAGTTTTCTAAATCACCCCAACAGAGACAAGTACAGGATTTTTAGGCACTGAGATGGCACAAATAGGAAGGCCATAGTGATATCTCTGAATTTTCCATCCTTTGATTATAAGAGGAATTGTGATTTGGGTCGTCAGGCGCTATTGTGAGAATGATATCAGTAATTCTGATTAGCTGGTCCCTTTTCAGGGAAGAATGTGGAACAAATGGATCATTAAAAGGAATTCTAAATTATAGAGGCATTATGGTAACTTAAGACATAAACAAATAGTCCAAACACACAACAATTCAACAAAACTTCCCTCTTCCACTGGTTTTAAAGCAGAAGGAACAATCAAGCAGAGCATTCATAATACCTTCCACAGTAATATTAAATAATGTATCTTCTTCATAGATAAAGTCTACTTTAATGCACCTTCCCCATGAAAAAAAATGCAATAATAAAAGTCCCACTGGATTTAGTGGTTCTCTTGCCTTCCTCCTTTAAAGTAACAAAACTGCTTGCTGCTTGTGGAGAGGTGTGACAGAAAGTCAGGTAAAAATGTGTAAAACCAACACTGAAACCATCTTAAAGTCAAGTTAGCACACTAGTAATTTTAGGATGAAGACAGATGTAGTGCATATTTCATAGTTTACAAAGTTTGGAAGATGATGAAATTTTGTGTGTGCGTGCTCCTAACAGTATACAAATATTAGGGCTAAAAGGCCACTTTTTTTGGGTACTGACTGTTATACAAATAGATTTTCTTAACACAAAATACACTGCACTTAAGAGATTCTTATATGGGATAATACTTTGGAATAGTAATCTTCATATTAATTAAGTTCTCAGTACAACAGGTGACATGACTCATACTCACATCTGCTCTTTATATTGACATTAACAGCTGAGAAAAAGTCCTTTAGTGGCCTACTTGCATAATTCTGTTAGATAGTAGCATTATAAAGCATGATCTCAGGGTAAACTATATAGTATTTATACTATAGCAACAGCTGAAGGATTTAGTCACATCAATCTTATGTTTGAAAGATGAAGAGGGCAAAATACTTTTTTTCATCAGACTATTCTTCAGCTGTTTTCCATATTCCTATTCATATTCTTTCTTCCTAAGAACTTTATTTTTTTCTCTATGCCCTTAGCATGTTAACAGAGAGCTGTTTTCATACTGTACTATGGTATCTGAAGTTAAGTTATGCATGTGGTATTTTTGAAAAGCATTGCTATTATACTTCCTTTGCATTGTTTTTAAGACATCTCAGAAAAGTGAAGATTTCCTAAACAGAAGACATCCCACTAACACTGAAATTCAACTGGGTATGTACATCCACTAAACATTTGTGTCTTTACTTTTTTTTTTTTTTTAATCTAAAATAAGTTTACTATTGATTTTTAGTCTGTATAATCCACAGAAAATAACTACCCCAGATTCATGTATATATTTGCTGTGAACTGTGTTAAGTATACACTGTAGTAATCTTCAGTGTGTGTTCCTTCTCAAAAGTTTTAGAAGAAAAATAAAACTACTTTTGAGAAAAAAAGTGCAGGGTCTTTCATCAAATAAGTATTCCAAATTACTCATTGTAAATAAATATCCCAATGAGAAAATAATAAACTAGAAAAAGTAGTATCTACCAGATACACACATTTTTCCATTCATAGCCATCTTTCTGTATGGGTGCTACCACATAGTGGAATGCTCTGATCGTAAGATTCATTAGAAGAGATCTGCACAGACAAACCAGAATAACACTGTGGAGGAACTCAGGGTGCCTGCAGGGACAATTAAGATGTTTCATCCCTTTCCTTTCAGCTTCCTCAGCAAGACTTGCTCTACCAGCCTTGAGATTCTGTTCATACCACTTTGCAAAGCAATGACCTTTAAATCTTTTTCATGCTGACAGACTTTCCTAATGAAAGAGTCGAGTTTCATTTTAGAGAACTTATGCAGAGCCTCACAAAGGAATTGTGGCACTTCAATTTCATTTTAGGCTGCATTCACATACTTAACTCTAAGGGGATTCACTAAAAAAGCTGCTTTGCTGCTATGGTGCTTCAGCATGCACAGGCACCAAAAGTTTTCAACACAAAGCTTAAATAGGTGCCTAAAGTTTTGCCACTGTGCATGCTGAGATAGGCCACTGCTCTGGCTGGGCTGCATGACTTACTGCCTAAGGCTGTCAGAATTCACAGCTTAGGCATCCCTCTACGAAAGTCCCTTGAGATCTGGTCTGATAAGATTCACAGTACACCTAATACATCCTGACAGCTCGAAGGTCAGCCTTAAAGCATGAGAGCCACAGTTATTTCTATTCAAAAGAAGTGATTATTTCAGGTTCCCTTCCTTTCCAGAAGAGTTTACCAAGGGAGTGAAACACTCTAGTTCAATGACGGTGATTCAATGATGCACTTCTGAGATTTCTGTCCAGTTTCAAGGCTTTTATATAACTTGGAATTAAAGAAATAGATTCATCCAGTCTCATCTGGCAACAAGGATAAATTCAATAGGGTTATCCAGTCACAAGGTCTAAAATTGTACAAGACATTTAATCTCCTGGCATTTCTATTTGACTAGCATAGCATCTATCAGTTCGCCTGTTAGGACGCCATGTTAAGGAACAACATAATTGTCCCCAGTCTGTGTGTAAGTATACTTATATGTAAATTCATAGGTATTTAAGTTTCTTAATATGTTCCTGTGAACAGATGTTCAATGTTTAATTGTAGGTGCTACAACATTCAGCACAACTCCTAATGGGTGTTCTGAATCAGAGGCTTCATGTCTGTTTCTGCAAAGAACAGAAATAAAGATTTTGTTTGATACCTAGCCTCGAGGAGTCTTTGCTTCCAATGTGGATGTGACTTCATGACATTTGTTTCATGAAATATTAGGTCTCCAGTACTCAAGTCTCATAACACTGGGTCACTGAACTAGATTTACTACCTCCTCCCCAATTAAAATCAAAATGTCTGTGAAGTTAGACCTTGGTGGACCAAATGCAGGGGGAAATCACTGAACTGATCCTAATTCATATGGATATATTTAATTTTCTCACTGGAGTGAATCTGAAATCCTGGTGTACAAAATGACCTGGGAAGTCTATCCTTCTCTTCAACTGATTTTCATGAAAACTGCTTTTGCATTGCTGTCTTCTAACCAAACACAACTCTCTGTAGAGTTTACTGTAACAGTCATATTGCTGAACATTCATGCGTGGAAAAGAACAAGTTTTGGCTGACTTGTGACCTCCAATGAGCTTAAAAGGTTCTTATGTGAATGAAGACATAAGGGATTACACAGCCTCACTCTATTAGATGTCTTCTGCAATCTATTTCCACCTGTTAACAGCTTTAATACCCTCACTAAATTCCATCATTTGACTTATGTATTTTTTATATATTTAGTGGTGCAGCTAACCCAACAGTAATTTTCCTCTTTGACCTAAAACTTCTTTTCAGGATATCTTGCCCTGACTTTTCATAGACTTACCCTGTGAAGAAGATGAGAGTCCTGCTTGCTCCTGCACACGGTCTTAGCTTTCTCTAGGATGACATTGGCAAACATCATGCATGGCCACAAAGACTAACAACTATTAAAAATTTATCTAACTTACTGACATTGGCACCATAATGAACAGAAAATAGTTTGAAGAAATTCTTTGCCTACTGTCACTACTTTCCCTAAAAAGGCAGAATTCCTGTGTAAGATTTTCTTTCACATTGCTTACAGTGAGACCAAAGAATACCAGTTATGATTTGATTTAGAAACTCTCAAATGCACAGTATAATCCTCTCCTCCCCTCACCAAGCTGCAAATAGTTCAGGTGTAGGTCAGGCAACACACAACAACATCTTACAAACCACTCAGCTCTGTTAAACACAGATCAACTCCTTGTTCATCAGCTGGACCTTTGTTGCCTGCAAACTTATTATCTATAGTCTACAGGAAAAAAAAAATCACCATACTTTCTCCAGAAGCTAATGAAAGTCTGTCTCATTCACCATTTTATGGTTTTGAGTTTTCAGTTCCTAGCTATTTATGATACTTTATAAGTCAGCAATAACTGGGACATCACAAAACACGTATTCTCAAAGTTGTATAAAATACTTGCATGTAAGTAGTTTTAAGATCCAAGTATGCAGTGAGACTTGGATAAAGAATTTAGGAAGGTATAGCTTTTAAAATGTTATCCATTTACTTGTTCGTTATATAAAATCTTTGTATTAGCACTTTTGCTTCCAGTAACTTGATTTGACTTGTTGCATGTCAGCCAGCTGAACATTTTCTTAATGTACCAACCATATTAAAAAGGGAAAAATACTTTTAAAACTTCACAGTAGTGATGTTCAATGATTTCAGTAGTCATTTCTAATATAATAGCTATTTTTCTCCAAGGAATGTGAGATTTAGATGAACACCTGAATGTTCCCCACATTTTCTGAACACAGGTCAACAAATCTCAGTTGTATAGAAATCACTTAGGAACAAAAAAAAATAAAAAATGCAGAGGCATTACAAATAAGTATGTGCTATGAGGCAAGGTTTCACCTTCAGAAGACTTAAGAAAAGTATCTTGCTGACTGCACAATGGCAGACCACTTGGAAAAATAATGTATTTTTTATGTCCCCTCTGTTTAATCACTATCTTGGTGTTCTGGTATTTGGTGTAAAGAATGACAACTTTTTGTTACCAACCCAGCAGGAGAAGAAAAGTAGTTTTGTGTAATGTGAAATTAATTTTTATTTATGCAATAAACATTGTTTCATGTCTCACACCTTAATTAAAAAAATAAATAGATAAATGGAAGAGAGAAATAGTAGACACTCATTGGAAAGGCAGTTTACAAGGTGATAGGGAGATGGCCAGAAACTGAATCTTCAAGATCCAACCAACTGGTCACAGGGCTTTACAGAAATGGCCGTCCCTGACCTTGTCTCCACTCTGTTTTGGGGAGATGTAAATCTTTGGGTGATTACCATTCTTTGTGTTCTCCTAGGGCTCCTGAAAACAAAACAAATGAGTAGAAAATAAGTAGAGCTGCTTCTACTATCTCTAATTTCAATACAGATTTCTCTGGTTTAGTGCTGCTTAAATTATTAAAATTATTAAATTAAATAACTTAAATTATTTAATTTTAGTTCATTTCAAACAAGAGTGATGCTAGCCCATAAAATACTGCTCTATAGATTTCTTGCTGGGAGTCATACACAAAGACTGTACAAAAAAAATGCTTTAACTGCCTTACTTCATCCAGCAGTTCTACATATAATGGTCTCCTTGGGAAAGAAAAAGAAAAAAAAGAAAAAAAAAAACGCATAAAATCATCTGTCAGGCTGCTGATATTTATCATGGATGACCACAACAAAGAGTAGTTCGGAAACAGGACAGAAAGCTTATGGTCAGCCTGGCTACACATCTTTCCTCTGTGGGCACAGTGGAAGGTGCCTTGTTATTTCCTGTTCTGCTGGAGCAGTACAGAAAAACAGTGGTCTTTCCTGACATCTGCACCTTTGTAGAAATTCTTACGCACACCAATGATTAGTCTGCAGCCAGACAAATTGAGTCTGGGACAAGATTATGATAGAATTGTGCCATTAGCAATCTAGGCCCAAGCTGGTCTGGATTCTATTGTATTTCATTTTATTTTATTAGGTACCTTCGAAAATGCTGATATTAACTCTGTTCTGCTTTTCACTACCATGTGGGTGGAGGGACGTTCAACAACTGATGTAGAAAAATATTTTTTTTCCAGCAGATTGGATTCTTTCCCTCTCTCCCAAAGTCAGTTTTCATAACTTTCAGCAGAGGATCTGCCTAGATAGGGAGGGAGAATACAGTCAGGAAAAGTGATGGGGAAGTGATGGGAGTCAGTGGGGTTGTAGGGAATGACATGTTACAAAACTAAGTCTAGACACAGACATAGGGGAAGTAACAAGGAGCATAGGAGAAGATTTCCAGGAGGGAAAAAAAAAGAGTTGTAATGAGAATCTGCTTGCACAGGCCACCCTTGCTGACATAGCCTGAACAGCTGTTAAGACAGAAACATGAGTGTGAGAGTGTCTGTAAACCAACACTCCAAACTGCCTAAGAGCACATTTGGTCCCAAACGGATCCTGTTAAAGAGGAAAACAACCATCAGTCATATTAAACAGTAACCATAGAGTTACATAGAGGCTTCGGAAGAAAAGATGAAGTCAAGCTGAGAAAAAGTATAAAAAAAGCATGAAGTTTTGTAACAGTATGGGGACACCTTGGAGTTAAAACAGCAGTAAGCCTCCTTTGACACTGCTGGAAGTCTCCCTGTGGGCACCACAACTCCTGTCAAGTCCAAGCAGAGCAGCCTCCTCATCAGATGCCTTGTGAATCCTGCATCCAGGTAGTGAACTGTCCCTATGGGATGTGATGAGTAGATCTACACCTCAGGTGTGCACAGGTGACCTCAGTAAGGATATTCTTTCTAGTGTGTTGATTGGCAGCCTGTAGGAATTGGCAAGAATATACAAAAACCTAAAGCACTGTCACCTCTAACAAGAGAAACATGCAAGTAACAGAATCAACACCCCCAAGGGGATATATGTGCTGGTAACCAGTTTTTCCTAATGGAAGGGGTTGTGGTATTATAGCTTTTGGATACTAGCTCTAGAAGTGTGTTTGGATACTAGCTCTAGAAGTGTGTTTAGAAACGTGTAGATGTATGCCAACATTTTGTAAATGAAATTGTGTGACCATGATCTTGTATGTATAGTTCCTGATTTGTCATTAATAAATCAATAAATCACTTTGATCATAATTTGATTTAAACTATGTGAACTGAGAAATTTTTCCCTGAGACAAGAGATTAGGACTGTCAGCTATTGTGAGGGAGATAGAAGATGAATTAGGTAAGAACCACTGAAAACAGAACAAAGACTGGTTTGGCAAGAAAACTGGGAGTGGAATAAGAAGGGACAAGACAAACTGGAGACAGGAGGTGTCTAAAAGCAGGTTTTGGAATGATGTGAAAGATTACGACAACTTTCTTCCTTAGAGTCTGAAATAAAATCTAGGATTCCCAAAACTCATATTTGCTGTTTAAGAAAACATGTATATCATCCCATTTTGGTGCTGGTCCAGGACAGAAACACCCTGCTGCTGCTGTCATTTACTTAAATAATCTAAGAAGAGAAATGTGGGGTGGTTCTTAAGGTTCTGATTCTCTTACTGAACTAAGGAGATGTCAAGACCATGCTATAGATTTGATTTTGCTTCTGGTACATTCAAACAATATTTCCTCTCTTAGACAAATACGATTATGACCGTGAAGTGAAGCTGGCAAAAAATTTTAAATGGACAGAATCAAGGTTACCAGTATGACCTTAATTTGTCCACCTTTTTCATATGAATTGTAATCTTTAATTACAGGATCATACACTCAGTTGTCTCAAGAGTATTCCTACCTAACTCAGTGCATCGAAAGGACTTAATTAGCAGCTGTTCAATATATTTTTTTAGCTTCACTGTTCAATATGTTGCCCTGGGTCTTATTTAAAAAACACTGTTCAAGCCCTGCTCTGAAAACAAAATTATTCATTTCCTCCTGGGCTTTTCTATTATGATCATCACCCCAGAATCCAAGTGCTTTGCAGACAATTCATTTATCATTGTAAAATCCATGTGAAATTTGAGGGCATTATCTCTGTTTAGGACATCGGGAGCTGAGACACAGACTAAAGCAAAATACATTGGTTATCTAATATGAAATACTCAGACTGTCAAAATCATATTTTAGCATTACACAATAACTTAACGTATTACAAGGTTAGTTCCCATGGACTTTGCTAGCAACTGAAAACATTCAACATTTTGCAAAGCAGACATAGAGGCCAAGCACCCAAATATAAAGAACATAGCTAAGTTCAAATCATTGCATGCAGTTTTCAGAGTGGACAGGTATAGAACTAATTTTCCCAGGAAAACTAAGTCACATCTTCTGTTCCTGAAGTTCCCTAACTCAGTCACTATCCATCTGTCAGCTTCTGAAATGAACAAGGAAAAGGGATTTGTAAAAGAACATCCTATTCCACCCTGCCAGCAAACAAGTACACAAGAAACAGTGAGGGAGCATAGCCAGGACAGCTGACCCAAACTAGGCAAAGGGATGTTCCATATCATAGGTTATCATGCTAAGTGTATAAACCATTGGCTGGGAGGGGTGAGCAATTGCGTTGTGCATCACTTGTCTGACTTGGGTTTTATTTCACTCTCTTTTTATTATCTTCCTAACACAAGGGAGAGCATGAATACAATCTCCCACTATCACAAATTATGCAGTCAAGTTTCCCACACTTGGGGAAATTCCAGGAGTCACCACATCTGGAGTTCAGGGGATGACTCATCCTGTGAAAACCACATGCCTGATCATGGTGTCAACCTTGCCAGGTAAGTATGTGCTTGTCACAATTTAGGGTCAGGGCAGCCCCTTAGACCTATAACAAATGGTCTCTGTTAACCCCCCTCCCTCCCCAAAGGGGAAGAGAAAGTGAATAAGGGAGAGAGACTTAGCAATTAGAAAAGGAAACTAGAACAGCTTCAATGAAAATGAAAATAATAATAAATGAAATATATACAAATATACACAAACTCAGTATTGAAACACACACCCCCCCCCCCCCACGGTGATTACATCCCCATCCCCACTGAT